>JAOEHK010005007.1:0-14018 GCA_025447835.1 Labidoglobus nevermanni
TTGCAAATATTAAAAATTACTTGAAATCGGGATTTTAATTTGAGGCCACCCCGGGCAACGCCGGGGAGATTTCCTCTTCTATCTTTATAATTTTGTAACTCTAAATATATTATCTGCCACGAGGATTTAAGCAAAATAGTCAGTATCATTTGCATCCGCCTGCCTAAGCAATTGAGACGCCTGCATTCCGAGTCTTTACTCCTCTCCCACTGACACTTCGGGTTCCAATCCTTTCAAGGCCCTTTCAGTTACAACCTCAGGTCACAGTCACATGTTTATATATTTTTTATTTATTTAAAGCGAAGGCTTTAAATTACCTTTTATTTTAGGGTTAGGAACTATCACAACCTAAATCTTTCGTGCTTGCACGTGTTGGGTTTGCAAGTTCCTTGCCAGGACATAATTTATAACACTTAATAGAACTGTCGCATTGTTGAACAAAGTTGCTTTATATATTTGTGTTTGATTGTATCACCAGGAACACAATACATAAACTCTCTGCAATCCTCCAGTCTGTCGACAATGCTTCTACCACCCTATTCGACCTTTCCTAGATCTGATGCACGTGTGTTTATCCAATGTTGAATTTGCTATTATCCCAGTCTGGACGAGGAAAAGTCGGGTACAAACCTCTATCACAAAGGCTTGTTGATATGAATAATATTATGTAATCTGTCTCTTTCACATGTGACGACTGAATATCGAGTAAAGATAAAGGGACGAAAATTATATTGAATATTGAATTTTATCACGGATTTTATTAGCTAATTTTTTACCTGATCACTATCTAAAGTGATTTTTTGCCCATTTTATTGACAGTTTAGGGTTTAGTATACTGATAATTTATACACTGACATAAACTAGCTGTAACTAGTTTTAATACTATACGTTTCTTTGTACTTGAGGAATATCAAAGATTCATTAATTCGAACTAAAAATTTCATCTTTAAAATTGAACGCATGCACAGAATCCAACGCGCCCTGAGGATACATGATTTATCGTGGAAAATGGCTCTAACCATACCTATAACCATTTCCAATTTTTGTAATGGTCCAATCTGCCCATTTATTTTCATTCCCGTTTGCAATCGTTTGGTAAGCAATAGCAACTTACTCAATTCTGCATTTCCGATGACTCAGGCTACTTGAATTGGCATGGAGAATGTTGATTTTTTCGCTATAACTTTCGAACCGTGATGTATTCCGAATTTTCCTTTGTGTTGTCATTGTCCATTAGTGCAAGGAATATGCCAAATATTTCATTTCGAAAGAATAATTTGTATTTTAGGCGTAAATCAAGTATATACATAGACTAACGGAGGTATAAATTTCAATTAACTCATTTCACAGAGATGGATTATGGTCTGCTTGAAATCATAACATTTCTCCTTCAATAATCGTATTATATTATGCTGGCATAAAAACGCCGCGAATTCGAAGCGCTCGGCGTATTTTGTAGGATGCTACTGCAACGCTCATCCCTAGTGCTCATCTCTCGTTTGTAGACGAATAGATTAAATAGTATTCGCACCCATTACTATATGGCAATCTTTCTATCATCGTGACGCCCTCATCCTCGACTTTCCATCGTGAAGCGTTCCATTCCCGTTCGAGTTTTCATCTGCCACTTTTTGCTGCTTCCTACTTCAAATATCCACAATTTTTCTGCCTTATACTACCCATACCGTCATTTCATTATAACGAAAGTGACATTTTTTTGCATTTTCGAATTAGGTGACAAATTAGAGGCGGGGGCAAACGTCTACAATTACGTTCGTTGGTGAATAGCACTATTTCTTGTTCGTATTGCTAATGTTAGGATCACTAAATTTCCACGATGAAATCCCTAAGAATGCAATAAATTGCCGTCTCTTTTAAAAAGAACATACTCATACATACTCATAGCTATTCATGAGCAATGTCCGTTAAGAAATAATGTTCAAACACCCTGGCTTCGTGGGTATTTGCATTGTACAAGAGTGGCTGTAACAACATGAATATTTGATTGCGAACTAGATGTAGGCATCAGAGTGCCTGGATATTGGCTTTGATCGAATGCAATTTGAGGTTTTGATCCTGGTGTTAGCTCGGATACAAATGTGTTGTTGGCTTTAATATAATGCATACATTTTCCTGACCGCAAACCAACGAGGCACATCCAATCCTAAACATATTAAAGCCGAATGCTGCACGCAACGGAATTTTGACCACAGATCTATGTGCTTGATCGCATAGATGCGGCCTAAGTTATCAAAGATATACTTTCATTGCTGTGTGTACAAAGTGAACTAATTATTAGTAGTGCAGCCGTATATAATAAGAATTTAGCAATTTATAACTTCTAAACAATGTGGTTTTCCCAATATTTCTTCTTCCATCGATTGTACCAAGAGTACAGGGAACATGCCCAATACCCCATTTCGACCGATTAATTTTTATTTTTGGCGTGCAAAGAGAACACAGGTGGACAGACATATGTACATTCCCTTTTATATATATCACAGTAGATCACAGCAAATTCCCCGTGTTAGCACGGAACCCCGGGCGTTCTCCGTGCTTCAAGAATATGCTGCGAGCCAACAAAGTTTGCGAAACACTGATATATTTCGATACATAAAGTGTTTTTCAATGGAAATAAAGCTACATTTCTCAAATGCTCACTATCCTGTCTAATTGGAACCATGCCCTTGCATGTGGGCGTGAATTTATTACTTGTGAGTACTTTGGAGCGAGTTGGAAGCTTAATTATCCTCAAAGCTATCAATTCCAGTATGCATTCTCTCAGCGAAATAATTACACATGAACTGATATTGCAGAGATTATGCGGAGATTAAAGTGATTCGAATCGAATCGATCTATTAACCACATTGGTAAGTATTACACGCAAGAAGTACGCGATCTAGGTGTGTGGTAGAAAATCGAAGGTGATTAAAGCGACTTTCTGGTTATTGGATTGGTCAATTTTAAGCAGTAATAAAGCTACTTAGACTGAGGTGATCATTCGGCTGGCAGTAAAAGAATCACACATAATAAATATTGATAGGGCAATTAATTTAATTTATGCCAAATTGATAGGAATGCAAGCCATAATTCCTTATTATTGCGTCCTAAACCTAAAATGTATAAGCTACGCTTTAACGCTTTTTGTCCTCGTGTTACCTAGAATGTCGACAAATTTGTTAGTTAACATGTCAACATGAAGTTCCTAAATAATCCAAATCATTATGCAATTAACCAGTCCTCTTCCTTCCTATCTTCTTCTCTATACATAAAAATGAATGTATGTGCGTGTGTGCGTTTGTGTGTGTTTACTCCTAAAATACAAACAATTCTATAGAAATGAAATATTGAGCATGTTGGGCATGTACTTCTGGGACACCGCTAACGGAAAGGAAAATTGGAAGAACCTCATGGTTCTAAAGTTATTGCGAAAAAACCAACACTTTTCACGACAAACTGCACGGTAATGCCGCTCGAATGCAGTCTACTGCGCATGCGTCGTCGTCCGTTGCCAAGAAACGATTGTCTACCGAACGAATGCGCACGGGAATGAATTCTCCATGCCATATCAAGTAGGCTGAGGCAGCGGGACATGACACTGCAGTATTAACCGATTGCTAACAGGTGGACGGGGAGAACAGACGGAGGGGTAGATTTACAAATAGTAGTAAAACCCAAGCAACGCTGGGTACTCCACTAGTCTATTATATAAAATCTTAAGTATGTACAGTATTGGACAGTCGTCTAAAGCTGAGGTCGGTAAGTATTTTTATGAAAAGGGCGCTATACTACATTAAAAATTCTTGGTGGGCGCCAAATATTACACATATTATTAAACATACTACACATATTACACATATACAGCGAACACACAGACAGGACCTACATTAATTTTTATATAAATAGACAAGCGAATTTCACTCACCAACTAAATTAAATTACGTTGGCGAAATCTTTCAATCGTCAAATGAAACCAAATCATAATTTGGATAGAAAATAGGAAAAAGATAGAAATAGGAAAAAAAGACTGCTGTTGGAGCTACTCGATTCACCCAACTATGCAGGCTGGGGAAGGAATGGCAATGACAGGCGATCATGCTGGTCGAGGATTGCATCTCACCATTACACATCTCTGTGATACCTAGACCGAAGTCTAACAGAAGCCGAAGCCACTGCCCGGTTAGGCATTCACAGATCATGCTGGTTGAGATGGACTCGGCATTGCATAATCGACACTACCACGTGCACAGGGAAGGATAGATTGGCAGGAGCTCAGCTGGCCAAGGATTGCATCTCGGCATTACATGTCTCTGTGATACCTAGGCCGAAGTCTAACCGAAGCCGAAGCCACTGCCTGGTTAGGCAAGCACAGAAGATCATGCTGGTCGAGGTATGCATCTCGCCGTTGCATGCACTACACTGCCATCTAGAAGGAAAGGATTGAAATTGGGTTGGTGAGTCGTGGAATAGCGCAACAAATACAAATAATTCGATCGAAATGAAATATTGAGCATGTTCCGTGTACTCCTGGGACAATGTGGAAGGAAATGCAATTGGAAAAATCTCATGGTTCGAAAGTTATAACGAAAAAACACCATTCACGACAAACGGCACGGCAATACCGCTCTACGACGGTCTACTGCGCATGCGTCTCCGTCCGTTGCCAAGCAGCGATTATTTACCGAACGAGTGCATCCATTAAAAAAATTATCCATGCAATATCAAGTAGGCTGAGACAGCGGGGCACGTCACTAGAGTATTAACCGGTTGCTAATAGGTGTACGGGCAGACCAGACGGATGGGTAGATGTGCAAATAGTAGTAAAACCTAAGCAACGCTGGGTACTCCATTAGTACTAACTATTTATTGATTATTGCGTTAGGCAGAAGATGCTTTTCGATATCTTAATTTGAACCTTTAGATAACTGTTACATTTACGTGCTTGTTGAGTCTTCTAACGTCTCAAAACATGTGTTTTTAGCTCGTAGCGCTCGTCCCCACCTAATTGCAGTTGAGTCCAGCGCGCGTCTTACGAATTCTTATCACTAAATATGAAAAGAAATTGAATAAGTCAACACTCCGTAGCAAAAATGTACTGGTTATTTGTTATCGATGTCGATTGCAAATAGAACTAAAATTTATCCTTTATTTCACGTATCACATTTAATTCGTTTAACATATTAAATTTGATGGATGATTGCGAAACTGTGTTTCCATCAAGTTGGCGCTTCACGAATTTGCGAAAATTAGGAATCTATGGTGAAAATAATAATTTCGATCATAATCCATATTCGCGTATTGAACAAATTTGATAACATTGTTCGTCCATAAAGGAAGTCAGCTGCATTTGCATTTACATGTAAATTCAATCAAACCACAGTATTTTGATGCATTGCAATACATTGGCAAATCGTGATCGAAGCTGCAGCATTTAGATAATGGATATCATTACATTTATAGAAAACTTCTTACTAATTGATTAAAATTGACAAAAACAATACAATGTTGCAGTTGCAATTGTAATTGAAAACCGCCATAGAAACTGGAAAGAAATCCATTGCGTAATGATACTAATCGAAGTTTGAATGGGATGCGACGACAGTTAATTAGCGAAATTGGCCCAATATAATGAGAGACATGGTGATTGACGATAATGCCGATAGATTAGTTGGCGACAGTCTTAATAGCAATTACCTCGCTGACGAGCTCGCCTGCTCGAAAGCACCCAACTTTCCGGCACATCCAAGGACAGTGATCCTAATGAAGCAAAGGGCAACGACACCCAGATTGCCAAACTGATATTGGAATTAGTCCATCAGGGAGTGGCGGAGGCATTGGATGCGTGACAACGCCGGAATAATCACATCAAGCCACGATTCGTTCACTCGGAAAGAAGCAAATTGCTGTCGATCGATAGCAGGCAGACAGGCTGACAAGCAGACTTTCCCATCTCGGAAATTTGGTAAAATGTCGCAAACATAAGTGATTCCGCCCTGCGTCCATGGACGCCGAGTGAATCGCTAGGAATTTCTGCGTTGCTCCCCAAATCTAGTCGCATCAAGCTGCAGCCAGCATCTGGCGATGATGCAGCTTGCAAACATTTTGATTGTTTCATGCGATCTGCATAAGAATGCCTCGATCAAATGCAGAGGATGCAAATCCGCACGTTGTGCATAAATTGCCTCCAATAGAATCATGCCCGTCTGCATTCTGGGGAGCATGTACCCCCCCACTGTTGATTGATTATGAAATTCGTGAAATTCCTGACAGTGCCTTCATAATACACAGAAAGTGCATATTTTTCCCAAATCAAAATTTCCCAATCTGAAATTAATTCATTGAGCAAATGTTAATTCTGAAAGATCAGCAAAAGCAACAGTTTGGAGTAATTTTTTTAATTAAATTTCAAGTCGATGAATAGACGATTATAGATGAAGCATCCACGAATTCATTTTCCCGAAACTTTTGTAATCAAGCAGCTTCCAATAGATACATCATTCATGCTTTCGCCCAGCTTTACATTGATTAAACTATTCTATGTGTAGATGTTCCTTGAACAAAGATCATAGAGAACCCTATATATATGGAATCGCACATGGATTTCGATTAATGTAAGCATAGCTGGATTGGCACGTCAGCACGAAGTGTCACGAATGAAGTAATGGGCTAGATCAATTTAACCAGATCCGACTAATTAGTACCGCAATGGTGCAATTACATTGCTGAAGCAACGATGGCTGCAACAGTGCGATTTACACACGATTTGCACACAATCGGGAAATTTCAATAGCAGGCAATCTATTCGTAACAGAGTGCAATTCAAATTCTCATCCAAATGCTCCTGGCACACGGATAAAATCTATTAGGATCTGGCAGTTCCTGGTAGACTTGTTTGGTTGACGTCACGCTTAATCCTGTCTATTGACGTTTCTTGCAAGGCTTGCAGATTTGCGCTGCAGCCGAATGCCTCGAATGCAGCATAATATTGCAATAACGTCCCGTTTTAATACTGCAGACGTTCGCCGAATGAATCGTCAACATTTAATGTCGCTGGCGCTAAGTTTCTGACGACTTAACTCCAACTCCCAACCAAATAAAAGGCAACCATGTGCACATATTGCAATCTGCATCTAATATTGCTCTCTGCCAACATGATTGCGAGCTCCTCACCCCAAAAGCGCATTAATTCAGCGCATCAATTCATGCACCACACAGTATCGCTTTCAATTCGCAGTTTCCGCGAATATTGCGAATGTCCAATTTGTTGCACACCCTGCTCGAATGCCTTGTTTCGAAAATCGTTTCCTTGAACCATGTCGAATTCATTGAGAAGGCACCGATTCACTTTTACGATAAAATGGAGTATTGTGATTAATTATTTTTTCAATAGATTCTTTAACTTTTAAATGTTCAGACTCATCAATAAGGGTGTTCCCCCAGATACGTTTTTGGAGAGTGGTAGATGAAAGCAGCGAAGTGAAAAATTGTCAAGTTGTGGCTGTGGCCCAATAATTTTAAAACACACCCCCGAGGATGGCCATAATGGCCGAAACCGGTCGGGGATTCAAACACATGGAATAATTGTACAATAACTTCTTACTTCTCTGATATCATGTTCAGACTGTTTATTTCTTATGGATTTTCTGTCGGTGATTTGTAGTACATTGCTCCCTGGCAAAACCCATAGCCTTGAGAGAAACATTTTGTAGCAGATTTGGCAGGTGAACGGCTCTGAAAATGGTGTATGATTCCTTAATTAGTTATTTGGGTCAATTAAGAACAAGGCTAACAATACTTCTGACAATATAATGAACAGAGGAATATCATGCTGAAACCTAAATACAACTTCGAGTTGGCTGATTGTGCTAAGACATACCATCTTTCAAAATCCGGTTAAAAGTACAAGTTCAGCTATTCTCAAAAGAAAAATGGAGATAGATTTTTCAAACTCAATGATGAAACTGGATCTGCTGATATGTTTTCTGATGAAGACTTAATCTATTCTGGAACTGAAATGGAGCAGATCGAAGAAGATGAAGTAGATCTATTTGTATTTCAGGACTAAATCAAGGTCATACAGCAGGCGGACAGACATACATTCTTTTTTTTTAACAAATAAATCATCGATTTCGAGGCTCGGTCAAAGCAAAGCGAGGATCATAGAATTGTTTGCGTTGCCTGTGGAATTCGTACCCGTAGAGGTCCTTAAAATTGAAGGATTACTTGAATACATTGGAGTACTGTAAGCTCCGTTCTTAATGCGACTTTCATTCGGAGTTGCGAATAAGCAATCCTAGATCTTCTACAATATTAGTTGATGCCACCGGCCTATTATGCTCCTTACCAAATGGAGTAAACAAGCGCTACCAGCATTGGACTGCTTAACCGGAACAGCCAACAAGTATTGCAAAGCCTCTGCCGGAGAAAACTAAATGAAGCGTTATCCGGGCGAGAGGCAGATGGCTGCTCCGAATAGCAATCGAATATATTGCGGCCCCAGTTTGGGCGGATGGGAAGTTTATGTATGTTGGCCTTGTTCCACCCCTGAAATGTTTGTTTGTGTCCGCTAGTTTCCGTCTTGTTGTGAGCCTGTCCGTCGTTACGTTTCCATGAACTTGCTGTTGCTGTTACTGCCAACATTGTCCGTGACAATCACCGTTCAAATACAAGCAAATTGGAGGAACTGATTGCGTGCAATTAGCAAATGAATTGCTTCATTTTTCTGGCTGGAGGAATCGGTGTAATGGAAATTGGCATCGACTGACAATCTTTTTGTTCTGTGGCTCCATTTTATCATGGAATATTAATCTTCGGTGGAATGAATAAATTGTCAATGCTGTTGAAATTTAACGCTGCAGAAATTGCTATTGGCATTCACAGTTCGCCATTATCTTTTGTTGCTGCGAGAGTTCAGAGTTTTTCAGCTCTTTCACCTGCAGCACTTTGCTTTGCAACTCGTCGCATTCATTGCATTATTTATCAATCTACTTTAATTCCCTGTGACAGTTCGTTTCCAGTAAAACTTCTATTAGCACAGAGTTGACAAAGAGTTGCACTGTTTTCGCCCGATTGCTCACATTTATTAACCACAGTCAATTGAAATGCTGAATTTTTCATGCTTCTGCTAACAATTAAAAGGAGTGTTGAACTGGATGATTTGGCAGTTTGTAATCGCACATCCGGGGTGACGGTACGCCGAAGCAACGACTTTAAATTTGCATACTTTCAAATTGCACCTAAAATTGAATTCATTATCCTTGTCATATACGGCATTCATTATTTATTCAAGAGAACTCTTCTCCAGCTAGAACATCACACTTTCCCTGCCCGGACAGGAACCGTGAGAACACGAACAAGTGACAATGTTTATTCAACAGATAGATACACTTAGATAGTACAGTAAGTCAACAGAAGGTATAACACGAAAAGAGCAAACGACAAGGACAATCTGCGAAAAATCTCTCATTATTTTCCGTTTGACACGCTAGAAAAAAAAACAGTTTACGGGTACCCTTGTAGGAGGCTAATGTCGGGCTCGGTCCGGACCATACCTTGGCAGCTACTTGACATGGAGTAGGAAGGGGGTAGAGTATTCAATTTGGGGCAGTGAGTGTGCCGGAATCACTCCCGACTCATGAAGGGGGAAGTCATTTATTTATTTATTTATTTGATTTAAGGTGAGCAAAAGCAGCTACAAGCCTTTACATGCCACCATGTGACAGCTGTTTTCAGGTACAGAGAACAGCATACATAAGTTAGAATGCTGTGTATACACACTACATAACCTAATAAATATACAAGACAAAATATACGTAGTAGTAATAATAATATAAAAATATATAAAAGCGATATGAAATGAACAAACATGAGAATTAATATAAATTAATAACACATAGTAAATAATATAAACACTAATAAACCCGCCCCCCCCCCCCCCCCAACAGTAAGCATCGTTTGCATCCACCTGCCCAAGCAATTAAGAGGCCTACATTTCGAGTCTTCAGGGTTTAAAATCTTTTCTTGAAGCTTCATTTTTTGCTGTAGCCCTATTGTCATCTAGTTGGATATCTTTCTAATCATTTCTGTGAACTGTTTTTCATACACTGACCTGCCCAGTATCTTGCAACTTAATCACGCAATTCCGCAGGCATAACTTATTAATCGTGCTCCTAGAATTGAGAGAAAAAACTCATGCCGTCAAATTGTATGTAATGATAAATTCGTCGTCGTCAGGCTTCGCATAGCAACGAATTAAAATGCAAACGAAGCAATTTCGGAAAACACGTTGGCAAATGCTTACCGCATATTCCTATGTTGTGCTTCTTGCTGCTGGCGGCAATATGGGGGCGACAGGGTATTTGCGAAAAACAACAAAATCCCTGTACGCCGAAGACGAACGACCACCACCAATTCTCAGTGGTGCTGATGTGGAATTGTATGAAAATCCTGTTGTTAGCCTGGCCAGAGAAGAGAAAAAAGCTAGTTGGGCGAAACTTAATTAAAATTCATGAAGTTGTAAACTTATTGTCCTGTAGCCAGCAGCAGCAGCAGGACTGATGGCTGCTGGATACAGAGGCAATAAAGTCGGCGATTGTGTTGTTGGTGGAAACATTGTCGCTGCTCGTGGAATTGAAACAGCAAGCGTTTCGGATAAAACGAGGACGCCAGTTAACAATCACGAGTTGCTTGGCATGGAAAATATGATGGAAACGTAAAACTTAATGATTGTTATAAAGAAGAAGTTGATGCCCAGGAGGGTGTTAAAACAATAGCTCTTCCCTTCTTTCTCATTGCAACGGAAGCAACGAATTGCGCAAAGTTTGCCACAGCTCTGAACAATTGCCTCAACTCGCGACAATGCCTCATAGTGGCTGAGGAGGAAATCCAATTGGCAATGTTCACCTCCTTGCTGCGAAATGGCGCCAAGTTGATGATCATTGCGGTTATCTATCCTAGCTATACGCATAAATTGATTGATATTTTAAACTAAGGGCCAATAAAAATAAATTTCTCTTGGCTATAATAAACCGGAAATATTATGGGAGTCAGTTTGCTGTAGGATGAAGATACATTTTACTGCTTTTTCCTACCCCAGGCGATCATTAAAATGTTAAAACTATTAAATCATTTTTCTTATCACTATGGTCTGATAGTTGCGTTTTTGTTTCCAACTTGAAGTGCATCAAAGTGCATTTTCGAGTGGAGCGTTTGATTTCTCACCCTTGATGGCTGAAATTGATGACTTTTGAAAGGCTTGTTTATCACACTGAAAATGAATTCTGCTTTAAATACCTTTAACGTGAAGCGCATTGGGAAGTTTGTGGATTCGTAATGAATCAAGTGAGTCTCGTAACTGAAAATCGTCCGGGGGTGGCAAAGCTTGCGAGATCAATAACGACCATCGAGAACACTTTGTCTCATTTACATTTGTTCGCATGCAGTGCATTTCCGTTTATTGCAGGCGTGTACCTCGTCCATTTTTTTCTGCGCTTCTTCTCGTTGAAAACGTTTGAATTATTGGCCTGACGGATACCGCTGTCAAGGAAATGTGTGTGCGTACATTAGTCCAATGAATTGCTTTTCTATTGACTTGAAGTAGATTGGCAGAGTCGATCAAGGCAGTACGTTCCTACTTCAGAAAGTCAAGTCGGAAACTCCTGGAATGGTGACTTTCAGAAAGGGGTGCGTGTGAATGAATGAATGTTAAGTGGAAAGTTGGCGTAAATTTGCATTAACGACATAAAGGCAGCGACGAAATGAAATAGTACGCCAACGCAAAAGTTGTAGCAAAGTAAAGAGGGCGCCACCGTCGCCGCCACCACCAGAAATCCTTCCCTTACTTGCCCATGTATCCGACCGACATAAATGATTGAAATGCAATTAACAACAACAATCAGGCCTACTCTGACTTGCAATACGCCCAGATCAAGTTAACTAATCACTTTTACTATTCATGTTGCAGACGACATTCACTGTGGAGGGTAGAAAACGGAAAGTGGGACAGAAGCATTGTGCGAACGAAAACAGGAGAAGAGATCTTCTAGAGGATGTGTTTCGTGGGCAAATTGCACTAGGATACATGCTCACTGGCGTTCGAAGACTCGTTGGGAGTAGTTGAACCTGAACTGATTTGAATTTGTTCGCCCACCGTAGCAAAATGTTGCGGAGAAGTCTTCAGCATCGATTGCTTTTTATTGCTCTCTATCTAATCAATGTTGGTAAGTTATTCTACCCAGCCTTATATTTGGAAATGCTTATATAAAATTTCAAATTATATTTTAATATGTTTTGTAACGAATCAGGTAATACAATACAATTGTATTGGCAAAAAGAAGTATATGGTATAGTGCTAACGTCGAGAGATGCGATACCATTGTTCTGAGTTCGATCCCCAGCCACGGAAAAATTGTTCTGTGTCATAAGATCGAATCTCTCCCCCGTAGTCATACTGTTTACAGCTTACATACAGTTTTGGCTGCCCAAAAAGTTTTTTCAAAAAGGTGCTCAAAGTACCTTACAAGCTGAAGTTAGAAGCAACATCTTGTAAGATGAAGGAACAGGCGATTCGCTTCTATAAGGTCTATAGATTTCATCCAAAATAAGTGAACATAAAATTAGAATTGTCCTGTCCTCCCTATAGGGAAAAATGGTTCAATAGACTTTAACGTTAGCCATACCTTAACACATAGTGTGCAAACTCTTGCACATTTTCCAGGATATTTGCAGTTATCCTTTGTGATGGGCGAGTTGGAAGTGCGCATTCCGCCTCATTTGCTGCTTAATGTTGAAGAAGACGTCACCTTGAGATTTTCAGCATGAATTTCGCATGAGTCCCTCCACTTTTATCTCTGCAACATTCAGATGTTGGAGTTATTTAAGCATAAGAATGCAATCTTCTGAAAGTCGGAAGGAAATGTTGATTTTCTTGTACCAATAAATTGTTTTCATTCGCGAATGAAAACAAATCTCATTTGTACAAGTGCAATAATTGCATCAGAAAAAAATCGGTTCAGTTAAGAAACGATGCTTTAGAATATTTTCTGAATGCAAAATATGGCAGGGTTGGAGATCCTCAGTCTAGCCACGTTTAGCAAATAGGTTGAAGCTTAGACGGATGTGAGAAATTATGTAACGACTCGTGGTGAAATAACGGGTGCACGCCCAGGCCAATACGCGGATGCAATTTGGGCCACAATTAATCTTAGAAACAACTGCAAAACATCAAGATTAATGCCTTACTTCCAAAGCCGCTATTGGCAGCATAGCGAACCCTTCCTTCCGATTCCTGCACTTTGCCTGTACCTTCCACATTCACCTAAGAAAATTACCAACAATGTAAAACATTGAGATTTGTCGAAACGTGCGTGTTTGGTCAGTATCGAATGGATTCTCATTGTCATTTATTCTCAACATCATTGAGTCTCCATATAGGGTAGGTGGTGAAACCCATATAACGATGAGATCCTATTATTCTAGTCCTGCTATGTGTTTCATTCTGTCATCACGGTAATTCTGTCAGATAATTTCTTATCAGTGTTTATTTCTTTTGCGATTTCTTCCGAAATTTTCGTTATCATAGAAACAAGGTTCTATTATATAGGATCCTTGTCAATATTATTAGAAACTAGTGAAGCACCCAGCGTTGCTTGGACTTTAGTACTATTTGCACATCTACCCGTCCGTCTGTTCTGCCCGTCTACCTATTAGCAATCCATTGGATCCTCGACTTCTTCGGATCCGAGTCGTCGCTGTCATCGCCGTTCTGCTGGCTAATGTAGCTAATCCACGTTTCCGTGCCCACCACTATTTGTCTGAGGAATGCTTCGCCTTCGCTGTTGAATTGCTTCATGAAGGCACATGCATACCACGTTCCTGGCGAATTCGTGAGGTTTTGCGCTTATTGCTAAAGATCTTAAACAAAGTCGTCCGCGACACCTCCGTAAACTGTGTGGAGAGCTCGTTCATCGTCAGCCCATGGTCCTCATGAAGCTTCGTCTGCACGTGTCCAGTTAGATCGT
>JAOEHK010005018.1:0-14009 GCA_025447835.1 Labidoglobus nevermanni
AGTGCGTACGGGGCCCCCCTGAAGCGGGGGCCCTGACGCATTGCTTCCACTCGCTTCCCCGTAGCTACGCCACTGTATATGCCAGTTCACTCGACAAGAAATGCTTATTATTAGATTTCAATCTTCGCAATAGCAGCAAAGTAAAATTCGACATTTAATATCAGTAACATTACATGTAATAACGACGTAATGTGCTGAATAAGATACGCATGTAGGAATTTACATTTTACTAATCTAGCTTCCATTTAATTCATGCAAATGCATTTGAAGGGACATTATTGTCCGGTACCCGTAATAGGTTTGAGAATAATAATTGTGAAATAAAACACGCATTTCTTATTTTAAGTTATGTATTACGTATGGAAAGCACATTTAAAGATTTGCCAGAGCGCCAACATATATCACTTTTCAACAACGAATAATTAGCAGCGATTACAATAAATATAAAATTAGCATTGAAATACCATACATTTAAACCAGTCATAGTTCCTATTTGTGATTTCGCTATTCACTTCCTGGACATTACGACCAGGAGTTCGCTGCGAAATACTAGTTCTACTCCACTCTAGTTCAACTCCAGCAGCAGTTTTGTGGGAAAATATTTACAGTCATGTACATTGACATGTGTTACATTTTAGCACCATGAAACGTATCTCAATTTGTTGCAAATAAGTAGCTTTGACTTGTAATACGTCGTCCACCGTGTCGGGACAAAATCACACGTGACAAAATCGCACGTTTTCATACTTTTGCTTAAACCCAAGGAAAAAACACTTTTCTGTGAAATGTGACATACTATTAAGTCGGTCTATGACTGCGAAACAAGAAATTGAAGGGGAACACAGGGAATGCCCTTGATTCCATCACGAAATATTGGTATTCCCCGTGCTTATCCGTGCCTAGAGCGTAAATGGCGTATTTATGTCGTAATTATGGCTATACAAAGAGTAATTGAAGTATCAGCACAGATAACCGCAAGGATCGAAACCTCGGGTATTCCCCGTGCTTGGCCACTGCATAACGACTGAACCCATCAAATATATTTCCAAAATTCGACATTCGGAATCGTCCTTCTTGCTGAGATTCGCGACAAACTCGTGAATAACCTCCTCGCTTCAGTGGTGGATCATTCGAACCCTGACATTTTCCCAATATCCCGGTACGCGCCGCAGGAATCTGACAGCTACTAGCTTCTAGCTAGGTTAGTTAATCAGGTTAGACATCTCCAGGGAGTCCCTACTCGACTCTTCTTCTCAGCACCCATCTCCACCTTTTAAGGCTTAGCAGCTAGGATAGAATATAGCCATGAGGACGGCCATAGCATAAGATCGGGGTTTAGTAGGTCGGTCCAGGACAGCACTGCCTTCAGCTGCTAGTCCGAGCGGTCAGCCCCACACATGGGTCACCCATCAGCGGGCGACTGTTGTGCATTTGCCCTCAACCTCTTTATTAAAAAAACATTAAGGGGTCTATTATATGAAAACGGGTGATTTTGTCACGTAACCGTCATCCACCTGTGCAATCGCTGAGGAATAATTGAGTGGCCTTCGCGCGCGTTCTTTTTGGAATCGTTTGAGGATAAGACAGTGGCGTAACTTCATTTTTGGGGCCTGGAAGCGAATTCTAACCATGGGGCCCCTATTAATTTTTGCAGTGCAGATGTTTTATGATGGCCTGCCTATTAGTGACAAATTGCGGCTCGGAATTTGGTTTCGCCAGTGCAAACGGGGCCCCTGACGCATTGCTTCCACTTGCTTCCCCGTAGCTACGCCACTGGGATAAGAGCAGATATCAATTACGTAGCCCAGTGGTCGGCAAACTCGTCATCCAAAAGAGCCAAATTTAAGCAAACACAATATTAGAGTATTTTCAAAGAGCCATGATTTTTCAAGACTCTGCCGTGGTTGTAAAATACCAATGAAAGATCACGACTGTCTATCCATACTATTGTTGCTTTCTAAGAATGCCATGTTATGAGCCCGCACAAAATATTTTGTGGAAGAGCCACAGCCAAAGGCCCAAAGAGCCGGTTGCGGCTCGAGAGCCGCCAATTCCGACCACTGACGTAGCCAAAAAGGGACCGATGACATCGGACTGGCCGCACATGGTTGATTTGGCGCATGCTATCACACATCATCACTATTCCGCTATGTACATCCCGGTCGCATTCAGCTGACGTTCAGCTGACTGTGCGCCAACTGCAAGATGTCCTTCTTCTCCTTGGGGAAGCGCAGCTCGCGGCCGGCGAGCCGCGCCGCGTCCAGCTCCCGCTCGGCCTGGCTGAGTTCGCGCCGCAGCGCGCCCGTACATTCCTGCTCGCGGGCGATCCAGTCGAGGGCCATCTGGGATCGCATGTCGTCGTCCAGCGCGCGCTGCGAGTAATGCGCGACGACCTCCTGCCGACTGCACTGCCGCTCGCGCATCGCCTTGAGGCTGCCGTTCCAATGCAGCAGCTGGAAGACCGTCATCAGCTCCTGGAACTCGAGCATGGTGCGCCCTTTATTCGAGTCCAGCATGAAGCGGAAAGCGCCGATGCCCGTGCTCGGATTATCCGCCTCTTCCTCCTCCTCCTCCTCTTCCACCTCCACATCAGTGTCCCCACGTCGCTGGTTAGCCGCAGCAGCCCCCTTAAAAGTGGAGCGCGCCTCGCTGACGGCCTTCTCGATGAATTCGTCCGAGATGCGACGCGAAGGGTGCTCATTGAAGACCGAATTCATCAGCGCTATCTTCGCCGCGCTTCTTCGCGCTTCCGCTTTCGTTGGACAGTTCTGCAATTAGATGGATGTTGCAATGACGGCTGTAAGTTGGAGTTGTTGTTGGAGTTGGAGGAATGGGAACGAGCACCGGGAATGCATCACTCTAAGATATTCCTAGGGAAGAAACCATCGAGCGCCTCCAATCGAATTGCACTCTCTTGGGAACTCGTAGGTCTCATTACAGGTCACTGCGGGCTCAATAAGCACCTAGCTAGGGTGGGTCTTCGCGAAGAGCCACTATGCAGGTACTGCTTAGAAGAGGATGAAACTCCTCAGCACATAGTGGGCAAGTGCATTGCAATAAGGGTGCAACGTAAGGCAACCTTAGGGAAGGATGCACTGACCCACGCTGATATGGGAAAGCTGCCTTGGGACGAGCTCGTGCACTTCTTCGAAGACATGAGACGACTAGGGGAATAGTAGTGGGATAGCACAAAAGGACCGAGGTGCAGGAATACGTACCTGGAAGCTGCCGAAACACGAGCCACCGGGAAGCGTCACGTAGCAGATGTAGGGCTGACTGTTGGATGGCACTGACTCGTAAATGACGAGGGCACCGTTACGCAGGTCCGCGCCGCGGGCCTGCTTCATCTGCCAGAACTCTTGCAGGGCCTCGACGACATTCACTGCAAGCAAAGCACATACGCACGCACACTGAGCAAACGATGCAACCAGCATTCACACGAAATGATAGCGTTTTCACAATCCCATCAGCGCGCACATCCGCCTAAGATGCGCATTCCAGCAACGAGAAAATCGTGTTCAGCATGCGGAAGGGCGTGTGATTCATCGCAAAAGCGTCTTGTGACGCGCCTCGTCGTCTTTTTCTTGCGCCGTCCATCAGCATGATGCACATGTTTGCGGCGCTACTTAAACCTAAATATTATATACGCTTTAAGTGCTGATTAAAGAAGCGAGGAATATTAGGAAGTCACGCAACGAATCCAGTCTGGACTCTTTCTCGATTCAAAAGCGAAACTTGCGTATCATATACAATGTGAACATTGATAGATCAATTACCGCCTTGGCATGAAACCTGTAGGAGCATGGAAAAGCAACGCGCAGTGGAGGCGCACTAGAACGCACTAGAAAAGCAAACGAATTTGCCGAAGTCGAGTTTAAAAGGCTTTGTAGTTGCTCTTGCAAGAGCAACTTTGCTTTTCAGAATGGAGTTTAAACAATTAAATGCCACTTCTGTCAACTATCGCACTAGAACTAATAGCTTACCCCTGTAGCCTTCGTCATACAGTTGCAGCATAGGTGTGGTGGAAGGACACGGCCACTGCAGATCGGGGTAGACCATCATCTCAGCAGACGTGGCCGCTGAGTCGAGGGGCGGCGAGGCAGCACTCCGCATCAGTGCTGATGGCCCATCGAGACAATCATGCCGCAGTCGCACTTGGGCAACAACGCCGGCCAAGAAGGCAGACGCACACAATGCGGCCGAGGAGGAGCAGGTGCAAGCGGAAGAAGAAGAAGAAGAAGCTTCTGCTGCTGGTGGTAGGACTTGCCGATGGTCGGTGGCACACTGCTCGCAGTGTTAGCACTCGCAGCTCCTTGGAGCTCCGATTCATAGGCGCACACGTGACGAGTGTGTGTGCAAGGTGAGATCGGCTAGTGGCCGAGAGCCGCGAAGAGAGCCAAGAGGCAAAAGCGACCGGGGCAAGAAGAAGAAGACAACGAACGCGCTAGGCCACCGCGAACACGTTCAGCAGCATGTGCGATCGGGCACACATCAACAGGCTGGCGCAATGCGCAAATCATCCGGCCCAGCGGATGAAGAAACGATTAGCAGCGGGCCCAAGCTGGTAGCATTGACATCGATCTGGTTCCTTCCTCCTGCGTGCCGCCCTGCTGCCGACGTCGCCATGCATACGTAATGCCCTTGCAGCGAATGGTACCGTTAGAATGACTCGCCACGCGGATCGAATTGGAAGCGAATGGGCTCGCTGGATGCGACATTTCGCTCAATTCTTCGTCCATGTCGGTCTGGTTGGCGAGTGGCCCCAGACGCGACCGCAGCTTATGCGAATTTGCAGATCAAACACGGCTGCCCGCTACCGGACAGGATCCGGTCAGATTGCAGACAAAAGGAACAGAAAAACAGCGACGCTCGACAGCATTCTGATTCGACCGGCGACAATGTTCCAGAAAGTTCACACAGAAAGCTGTCGAGCGATGACAAGAATATATATCTGCAAGTATCTGCTTAAAAACATCAGAAAGAAACGCAGATGCCTGTGGATTGATAAGATCTGGTAGCGACTGAATCAACAATGAAGAAGCCAGAAAGGCTTTGATTGACTGCGACAAGTCTCTGAAATGAGCCTGCACCTGCGATTCGACATTTTTGCTCGTCTTGCGATGGGTTGAAATAAGCTGCTTGCAACCGCATTAATTAATACGAAGGTTCATTGAACGTTGAAAAAATCAGAAAGAAGCTTTTAATAACATCACACGTTATACGGTTCATCAATGACTTAATGTTCAGGAAAGTGTCTAAAAATGAAGCATATTTTACTCGCAAGATAATAGGCTAAATACAACCTATTGTTAGAATCGCACACAATAATATGAGAAGAGGTAATGAAAGCGTGAGAAGATCCAGTTTGCCATGTAACATGATACGTTACGTTGACAATGAAACGCGTAACATGTGGATAAACAATAAAGCAATCAAAGTATAAGCTTGCGGAAACCACAAGCAATTATATTTCATGTCGTGGAACGAAACAGGTTGTTAAGGTGTAGTAAAGGTGGTGGTAAAAAATCGTGTGACCTGGCTACAAAATATTCTATCCGAGACTCCTATTACCACAAACGAATATTTTCTTTATCCTAATAATTAGAATACTAATAAATGGCCATAAACACCCATCTTGGGGTTGGATCACTCCTAGGGTTCTCTACATTGGCTTATTACTGGGTCAGTCCCACTTCTTATTTCACAACTAATTTCAGCATCCGCGATCTACGGCACCTAGTCATTTTTAATATCCCATATTGTATTGTGGTGAAAGATTTAAGTTTGCATTCAGTCCGCTATAAAAAGGCCGTCAGTGGGACGGATCAGTTATCGGCCGGCCGACTATCAGTCGCTCAGCTTGCTACATTCAGAACCTCAAGATTTAGCCTGCTGCGATCTTGTTAATTTGAGTTTGGGTCGTAGAGGGTAATTTTACCGTGACAGTTGTTAAGAACTATGCTTACCTAAACTCTCTATTTCTGTTTTCATACTCCCAATTATATCCTAAAGTGTTTAATTCAATTCGTACTCAATGAGTAAATATATTTATGGTCCCTCTCGGAGGCATCCATCTGCATTTAGAGTAAGGGCTTCTTCTTCAGGCACTTATGTACTCTTTCCACTTCTTCCGGTCCGTTACTACCTTGTCCCCTTATTCTCCTTCTTGTTCTAATTTCTATATTGTTTTCCTTGTCTTCATTTCTCACTCTTTTCCTTGTGCCCTGTGGTTCGGACTGCCTTATTCTTCCAGTTTGTGTCTCTTTACTCATTCGCTTCATGTATCTCCAACAATTCTCTTCAGCAAAGCATATTTTGTTCAATTATGAGTTTACGCATGACTCACTTAATTTTGTAGCCGTCTCTCACATATCGTGTTTGGGAGGAAGATGAAAAACTATTGTGGAATACATAGAATACCTATACAACTAACTTGTACCGTATCTACTAAATGTTAAACCAGAGGGACAATCAGGTTGGTATGAAACCGTGACCAACAAAATCGAGTGTTTCCTATTGGCCAAAGATCGATACTCATATATAAAAATATTAAACGCCTTAAACATACCAACTTTTATTATCACATTACATGGACCTGAATTCAATAATAACCAATTCATACAGATTAATGTGCCACTGCAAAATCATTGTCCAAACCAGCAAAACGCTCCTCCCCAGTTGCGTGTTCATTGTCTTTGCCCTTCACGATTCTATTCGCGAGCAAGAGCAATAGTTTCTTCAGCAAAAATGAAAGTGCATGAATAACGGAAACCAGAACGCATGCGCCAATAACAACCACTGTAGCGTTGCCCGGATGATTCCAATCCAGAACACGATACACGTAGGGCTCATCGAGTCTAAACGAAAGTACAAAATACTCAGTTTAGCCATTCAAACACCGGCAGCTTTACCGTACCGCGAAGTGCCACCTGCAAGGAAATACAAGAAGGTGAAGAAGCCGTATACCATGCCAAAAGTCACCAGCACATAGAAGTGCATGAAGCGCACCGGATGTGCCACCACGCATAACTCAATCAGCATAACGATGGCGTTCATGACATGCCCCATTACGTTCAAGTAATCAATTTCCACATCTGCTGTAATCATATAGATTTCATATAGGACATAAGGGTATTGGCGAATTGCCAACAAACCATTGTATACCAACGTCCAGTATAAAGCTGATATCGATGTGGACGTACCCATCGCAATCGTAAAGACGATCCAGTACAATTTGTACAGTTTTGTTACCAACGCATTATCTACAGGGCCATCCTCCGACCATTCTGGAAATCTCAAATCCCATATCAGTGTGAATACTTGTGTTAGGCGCGCGTGGGTTCTTTAGTTTGTCTTAAACTGGTTTGCCTATGCTTTGTGAAACGAAAGCATTTCACAATTATGTACCTTGTTGTCGACTTAACGCAAACGCATTGCTAAGCATAATTGTTGAGAGGCTTGCTTGCAGCACCACCATGGTGAAGCCCCAATTTGTAAGGTACACTAGCCATTTGATATAGAATGCAATGGGCATTCCAAAGTGCTGCTCATCTATGATGGTCAGCAGCCATGTGATGATAAGGTATAGCGTTATGCTAATTCTATAAATCAAGTAGTAAAGATTTGGAGTGCTCTTCGACTGCCACTGAAATAATAAGATTGCACATTTTCACTTTTCAAAGAAAATAAACTATCGACAGGGTTGATCCAAGGGTGTGCCGCAAGGGTACCACGAATGTTTTGATTTGTTTAGCAAATGAAAGAGAAATTCCCCGGATTGTAGAATTTCCTCGATGGGTTGACTGGGGTGATGGGGGTAGCTGAGGTCCCATCATTAGATGACGGGTATTCCCCGTACTATTCTATTGCGCCTTGGTTCTGGGGGTTCCGCCAATTTATCTGCTTAATTTAAGGTTTTTGGGTGCCGCGAGTAAAATAGGTTTGCGAAACTGCTATAGGCAAGCCCAGGTAACAAACATCAAATATTGTACATTTTGATGCCTTGACCATTCACAAGATTATTGCAAACATGGGAAAATGGCATCCCCCAATGGTGAATTATAGATCTTAAACATGAATTAACCGCAAACGTTTGAAGACAAATGATATACTAGTTTTTCTAAGACAAATAAGTAAGAATAGTGCCCGAACACGTAAAATATCTATCAATATTTGATCAACAGAGGTGTTTTCGTCATTATAGCGATTCTTGTGTTGATACAAAAGTAGGTATGGCGAGATCTTTAATTGTTGAATCTTCAACCTTGAATAGGAATTATGTACTTATGAGGGATACGATTTTAAGCGCATTTCAACTAACATTTGAATGCTAAGGATTTACATTTTCAGTTCTCTGAGGGAATTTATTTTGATAATGCATTTTATGTTAGGTAGGTTAGAGTGGAAAACGTTGCAGAACCTAAAATATCGGTTTATTTTTGAGCAGCACATAACCTTATGATGATTGAAAAACATTCGAATATAGAGAAAAGGCTTGGATCACATTTCGACTGCCATTGAAATGATTAGAATTGATTAGAATTTAGATCTGACCGGGAGTCCATCCAAATTATCCATTTGATGTGTGGATGTGTTAGGATTGCAATTTTTCAGAACAATTAAAATGTTAATCGAAATTTGATCAGCACATGACTTTTCGCCTATTATCATTATTTGAGTGATTATGAAAAACAAAATCTGACTTTCAATGACACCCAATATCGAAGTGGCATTTAATAGTTTAAACTCCATTCTGAAAAGCAAACGAATTTGCAGAAGTCGAGTTTAAATGGCTTTGTAGGTGCTCTTGCAACTCGTTTCGACAAACAGTGTCTTCATCAGGCAGATGACAGCTATAGTTGTTGCAAGAGCAACTACAAAGCCTTTTAAACTCGACTTCTGCAAATTCGTTTGCTGTTTGAATTTTCGAGCTTGAAGTTGAAAGATCAGAAAATTATATTAATACTTCAAGACGGAATGTGTAAGGTGTCATTGCTGAAACAAATCATGCCATACATACATTGACTTTAATAGACTTACCTGTGAGGTGATGAAAACATTTGGATTCTGATGCGTGAAACTTAGACTTCCGATCAGAATGGGACGGCTCCAACATTTCAGCATAATGATATGTCACTAATTCACCTCAAACGACTGCAAATGAGAAGCATGTCAGTGCAAACACATTTGATTGCTATCTGATTGTGAAAAGCAAACAAATCAAGTAAAATCATCACGATATCACTGATACGCACCGATACAGACGCTCTCACTCTCAAGAGCATGAAAATGGATTCAATTGAACGCACTTGATTGCTTCATAGCAATGCCACGCAGGCCAGTTTGATTGATCGCTTCTTAAACGAACACCTATTATCTAATTGTTATTTAATCATGCAACAGAGCATTCGGGTACTTATTGAGTCATTGCCTTCGCGGTCTTTTGAAGAGAGAGCTCATTCGCCGGTGATGTGTAAAATTGCTGACGTAGGAGAGAGAACCTTCAAGTTCTCACTCAACTAAATTCAAACTCATGCATACCTGAGATAACTGCATTATTTTAGGCTTACTAAATGGTATTCAAACAAAGTGGATTTCCAAGGATTTATATTTTTACAAACCACCGTTCTGAATAACAGAAAATTGCGCATGCCCGCCACAAGTTTTTACGTTTTATGGAAATATACATTTTTCGGCTTTCTATTTTATGTAATAGAGATGATATATACTCTTTCCTATAGAAAACGTATCATTGTCGGGATGCTATGGAAACTGTCTCAGGGTCTCAGAATATGTATTACTGATGAAGAATATTTATATACTAGTGGAGGACCCATGAGGTTTACTTTAATACGTTGTCTATTTGATTTGCCATCGAAAATATTGGTTTTCTCGCTATACATTTCCAACTATGAGGTTTTTCCAACTTTCCTTTGCGTTATCGGTATCCCAGGAGTACACGAAACGTGTCCAATATTTCATTTCGATCGAATTATTTGTTTTTAAGAGAAATTCAAGGACCACAGTTGGACGGATAGAGATATACAACATATACAACTAGAGAACCTAACGGAAACTTACCCGTCGACCTACATCCGCAAATTCTGATCGATATTGAAGTGTCCGATTTTTTCAATCGAACCAATATTTTCTGACGCGCACTCAGGTTACCTGATTAGTCACGAAAAATGTTGGGTGTTACGCCATAACTTTCGAGTCATGAGGCTTTTCCTATTTTTCTTTCTGACGTGTAAAACAGTGTTGGATGAAGTTTATTTTCAGGTAGTGGAGTACCCGGCGTTGCCTGGTTTGCTTTAAAACATTTTCATTCTGCTTGAACAACACCAAAGTTTCACACAAAGTAATTTCAAATTTCAATTTCTTTATCAATTTTTTTAACCGTTATCTAAGCCGAGAAAGAAATATTCATTGGGAGATACATATTGTTAAAAAAATACTGTTTATTTTTTGAAACTTGAAACGTATCCCATTTAAACCTGGACAAAATAAGATTCCATATTAGCGAGCTTCTACTGTACTCTAATAGATCACCGTATAAATAGAATGGAAAGAATTGATGTCGAAATTTTACTACTGCGCAATAGTTAGCAACATACCATACGCAAATATTTGCAAAATTACAAAGTAACCACCATTCTAGGGCAACCAATTATACTAAATTTCTTTGCGATATCCTCGCAATCTCAAAGCGCCTTAACCGAAACCGTGTCGAGGACCGCATCATCTGCATGACGTCGCAAGTTGAGAGCAAAGTACCAAAAGCGAGTGCGGCCGTCGTCGCAAGGAGCACATATTAATTTTTATGTTTGTTTATTGAGGTCTGCGGTCCGGGGAGTCGCGCATTACGCGCATTTGCGAACCACGGATTCGCGAAGACGCGGCGAACCCTCAACGCGCCCCAACGTGCCATCCTTCATCTGCGCTCGTCATTCGACAGCTTCTTGATGCGCCTGGGTTAAAGCGTTCGCAATTAGTGCGCCGATAATGACGTTCGTCGCAGCGGCGCGTTCGTCGCATTCTAGCTTCCTTGAATTATTATTAATCAATATGACTCGAGGGCAGATGTATGGCGAACCGGCTGAATAAATTGCCAGCATGTAGGGCTCGCAAGCGCCCGGAGTTTTATTCGGCCATGTTAATTGTTTATTGCCAAAAAGTGGACGCGCTCATCTTCAGCGTCCATGGAATGCCTGCTTCCACTTGCAAATGTCAAATGAATAACTTACGTAATGTCCATGGGGTTTTCGCAATCTTCACTTTGCAATTTGAATTCAGATTTGGCGTTTCTTCCACATTTGCGTCAGCATTTCAGCCTGTGGCGAACTGAATTCTTGTTATCGTGGAAAAGGATCGTATGTGAATGTTACGACGCAGGGCAGTGCGCATTGCGCCAGGTTACGATATCAATAATGAATGCCGTAATTAGACGCTAACACAATGGGAAATATCCGCTGCAAGATATGGATACAGGTCATGTGATCGACAACCCCCTTCTTGCACAGTAGTAGACATACTTATTGGAAAACCGTTGTAGCAAGAATCATGTAAAGACATAATTGTGATGAAATTAAGTAATGAAATTGCTTTACCCAAATTATATTATTACAACGCAACGAAAAATTAACTTGGTTTGCCGAGAGTTGAACCCGGTACAGCGCCTATTGTGACCTAGCGTAAGATATTCCGGAAAAATTTAGTTTTTGCGCTTCTTTAAAATTCACTTTAATGCTTCAACCTTTGATGAATTGTTATTATTGTTATTGTAGACAGGATAGAATCAGGGGATCTAATCAATAATGAATTCTGTAATTAGAACTAAAACTATGGGAAATGTCTGCTGCAAGCAATGGAAACAGGTCACTTGGAAACGGTGCAAAGGAGATTCATATTAAGGAATATTTATAGCGTATGGAAAGTTGGGGATGTTCTCCAACTATGATAAGTAAGAACAAAAGTAAACATCAAAGTAATAATGAAATTCATATTAATCTAACGTCGCCGCCGAGTTAAAGTAGAGAAAAAATACTTTGGGATTATCGTTGGACATAAAATACATTCTTAAAACCATGCCAAAAAGACCATGTTGGGTGCATTATAATTGAATGGTCAAACGGAAAAGAAAATTGAAGAATATTATTGCCCTTTTGGGGGAACTTTATTTGCTGCGCTGCTGGAGCAAACAGTAGCCCCAAAAACTAACCGAGTGGTAAGACTAGTGGATAAGCGGTGTGATCAGCAGCAAGGCTGGAAGCTGACTGACTCCTCAGTTGACGTTGCTGATCCATGTAACCCCAGGGTTGCCAAGTGCCGACAGCTGTTCTCTCAGCCAACTTTTAAATGTGGCTAAAACCCTGGGCACCGCGATGAGCCGAGACGCCGCACCGTTATTCAATTTTACGTAAAATCTATATTTTCTTCTATTAAATAAAATGTTAAGTATGTTTGTAAGTGTGCTATAGACGCCTAACCTATTCATCAATTGTAATGAAATTATGTGTGAATGTTCTGGGTACTCCCTGGAAGGGAAAATAAATCCGTTGGTTTACAAGATATGACAAAAAACCTCCCGAGTCACATCAGTGGGCGGGGCTTCACATCGATTTCTGCGTATACAGCTTGAACCCAACAAACTCTGCATCCATTGTCGAACCAAACGCAAAAATAGAAGTTTACGGCAATTGTACTTGATTAAATTAAATGTATTCTTTCTATTTATATGTCTATTGATCTTTATTGATATGATAAAAAGAGACAGGGAATAATAGATGTGAACATACGTAATCAATAATAATAATAAGACTATGTTGGTTCTTGGGAGTTAAAAGCTTTATTTGAAACTGCGACGCGACGCGTTAGGTTAGGTTAGGTTAGGTTAGGTTAGGTTGGGTTGGGTTAGCTTTTAACTGCCAAGAACCAACATAGTCTTATTATTATTATTGATATGGAGTTAAACAATGTAAATGCCTCTTCCATCAATTATACGTAATCAATGTTTAAATCTGAGTAACGCCAGCGGAATTTCCGCTTATGTTGTCTAAAGTCACAGAATATAGAAGATATATACGATAATTGTCAACATTATTTACTGGGAACGAATAATGTCAATGTCGCTAAGTTGATTTTTCAGGAAGATTTACGATCCGTTATGCTGGCTTGGATGTGAACTTGATAATCAAAGAGCAAATGGAATCCGTTGCAAGTGATTTCACGCTCGCTTGCGTTTGTAACCTATTTCCCTTTATCATACCGACAGCTAGTAAAGTAGCGAACGACGCGAACAAAAAAGCATATCTGGCGCAACAGGGCAATTGAATTACACGTTATATAAACGTTATATAGGTACGCAATAGTAGATCTTGTACAGGCATGATCGTGTAACAATTGCTAAGAGCGACCTAAAATAAGAACGATTTTAACTAACTTAGGTTAGTTAGTACTACAGCACCATATTGCAAATGAGAATATTTCTGAACGCTTACCTTGTCGACTGCCAAGAAGTGATGAAGCCAGAAACCTGATCACAAACAAAAGAAATACGAAAACATATCGGACCATTTCATTTTTACAATTTTTTACATTCAACTTTTCAAGTTTAAAGTATTACACCAGCTAGCATGATCGCAACATCTACGAAAACAAAATAATTATCTCGTTGGCTACCAGGTAATACCTAGTTCTGCAATGACTCTCTACAATTAACAGAATTACAAAGTTACTAACAAATTAGACGGGAATACAAACTCGAACATGGTTTATGTTGTATGTTTGGATAAGTGGCTACAGATTAGAGCAGAATATATAATCAATTGATCTCCCCATTAATATGAGATACAGATTCAGGCTAGACCAGGCACGGCCAACCCAAGGCCCGCGGGCATGCGGCCCGCGTTGAACATTTGTGCGGCCCGCGCGAGTATCCATGGGATATCAGAAAATTTCCCGTACTTGTCCCGCTTCATCTCGAGGAAAACGTGGTTACTTTGTGCAAA
>JAOEHK010005029.1:0-14006 GCA_025447835.1 Labidoglobus nevermanni
AACCTTTTAGCGAGGAAGAGGCAATTGGCCATTAAAAGAGCCAGCCAGGAGCTGAAAAGAGCCACACTAAATGTACAGAAGAACCTCCACTATGGAACTATCTGCGGTTTAGATTTTCATGAAATTTCGGCTCGTTCAAGGGTGAGAGTGAGGCGTGTGATACATTGCGGCACTTAGAAACGCCTGGTATATAATAAACCGACCTTACCACGAAATTTCAGAGAGCCGCACCATACACCTAGAAGAGCCACATGTGGCTCGCGAGCCGCTGGTTCGCGAACTCTGTCCTAGGGGGTAATTGAACCGTGACAGTTGTTAAGAACTATGCTTTTCCAAACAGATCATTCTTCGAGCATTTCAAAAAGAAAATGTCGGCTTCATATGCATAGGCCTTATAGATGAGCGGTGGACACGCACCTCATTGAACCGGATGCGTTTCAGAGCTTGAACAAGCACATGCTGCTGACGCACCACGAGATCAACGCCGCTGCGATGAAGAGCCCGTTGCTGGCACAGCCGGCGAAGAAGGCATCGGCGCCCGCCGACCAGCAGAGCATGCTGGGACCCATGCTGCACCTGCCGGACCCGACCAGCGACAGCAACGTGCTGCTGGAGTACGTGCCGGACGCCAGCAGCGGCATCGGCAGCGAGTCGATGGCGCTGAACGTGGAGCACATCCTCAGCGAGGACGAGAACTTCAACTTCAAATTCGAGATGGCGCGTGAGCCGGAGCGCGATGGCGAGCATCGCCATGCGTGCGACATATGCCTGAAGCCGTTCAGCCGGCTGAAGCAGCTGGTGCTGCACCTGAACGCGCACACCGGAAAGTACATCTGCAAGCAGTGCACGACGGTGTTCACGCGCAAGGAGAACCTGCTGGCGCACAAGTGCATCAGCAGTCAGGCGACGGCGGAGAACGCGTGCAAGCTCTGCGGCCGGCACTTCGTGCTCGCCAAGTACCTCAACCGGCACATGGTGGTGAAGCACGGCCAGGGCTTCGCCTGCGAGAAGGCGTGCAAGCGCGTCTTCGGCAGCCGGAAGACGCTGGACGCGCACAGCTGCGCGGCGAAGGCGGCGCCGGCGGCGGATGCGACGACGCCGACGACGCCGCCAGCGGCGGTCGTCGTGTGCCACCTCTGCGCGAAGGGCTTCGGCAACCAGCGCAACATGCGGCGCCACCTGAAGACGCACGAGAGCGAGAAGACGGCCGCCGGCCGCACCTACATCTGCGAGGTGTGCTCGAAGCAGTTCCAGAGCAAGAAGAGCCTCAAGCAGCACCTGAACGCGCACCGGCAGGAGTTCAAGTGCCACCTATGCGCGAAGGCGTTCACGCGGCGCGCCGGCTTCCTGGAGCACATGGAGCTGCACAAGGAGGCGTCGCCGTTCGTCTGCACCGCGTGCGGCATGAAGTTCACGCTGAAGAAGTACCTCAGCAGCCACATGCTGCTGCACTCCGACGAGCTCAAGTTCAAGTGCAGCGACTGCCCGCAGCGATTCCGGCTGCGCGTCAACATGGCGAAGCACTACAAGGCCGTGCACCACAAGACGTGCGCCGACTGCGCGAAGACGTGCGCCAGCACCGAGGAGTACAAGGAGCACATGCTCGCCGAGCACACCGGCAAGAGCTACCAATGTCCGGCGTGCAACTGCCGCGTCAAGCTGCGCAGCTCCCTGAAGCGCCACGTGCGCCAGAAGCACGCCGACGAGTTCGACATGGCCAAGCTGGACGAGTACTTTGCCGCCGAAAGCGAGCGCGAGCCGAAGCGCGCTAAAGCGGCCAGGGGCGGCTCGCCGAAGGCCGCTACGGCGACGGTGACGAGCGGCACCGCCGATGCGCCCACGACGACGACACCCGGCGACCCTCCGGCCGCCAAAGAGCCCCTCGCCAAGCTGAATAGCGCCATGCTGAACGACTGCCTCCAGCTGACCGCCGGCCTGCAGGACAACATGCAGGACCTCGGCAGCAATCTGCAGCTGGAGGAGATCGTCAGCGTGCTCGGCGGCAAGACGTCGGAGGCGGGCGACAATGTCATGGACTACGGCAGTCTGGAGATGGAGTTCGAGAACAGCTTCGGCAAGCTGCCGGTGCCGCCGCTCCACGTGCCCGCCACCGTCAACATTACGCAATCGTTCGATGGCAGCGTCTGCCTGTCGATGCCGGAACTGACCGACGCGCAAGGTGAGGCATATGCGGGCGATTGGGGGTTTGCAGGCAATTTGCGATTTCAGGCGAAGCGCTGAACTCGCCCTTCCTCCTGGATAACACACCATTAAACGGAAACACGGTGGATCAAGTTGTGTTGTACATACTGGACCAGAAGCCAGCAACGTAAACGCGTTCGACAGGGAGGCGACATATCTTGAGGCACTTATGTACAACATGAAACCAAAAACCCCCTCTTTGTTATCAGATGATTTAATAGTTTTAACCGATTTTATAGTATCGATAAGCCGCTTAGGTCGTACGACGATGGAACGAATCGCCATATTAACTCGCACTCTTTGTCTATTTCTAATCTCTTTTCACGATATGAACGTTACTTTCTGCGCATTTCGCCACTTGCACAAATTCGATGTGGACGCAAGTTATTGTTAGCAAGGGGTAAGTGGATAAGTGAGAGGCAATCGGTCTCTGATGGCGAATGCTGAATGTGCAGGCTTCGTTGACTATGGTAAGATCAGTTGAGCGAACGCATTCGGCACGCGCCCAAACACGCTAATTGTTGTAGCAATTGTTACTGGCCGAATTCCACGTTGATATTTGTGATATTTGTCCATAAACAGCGCCGACACGCAATGAACCAATATATTTTCGGAGAAAACATATGTAAGACACGTTAAGTGCATTCACTGCGAAAGAGAACATTTTCGAAACGATGCGATAAAACAAATTGCAAAAGTAATTCGTTTTAGGCCGTCAATAAGCGATTGAAAATTACTTTTCTATATTTTATACTCTATGTTATGTATTTTTGGTGTAAATATTTTTACAATGGAGAAAATATTCATATTGCATTACAACTATTACTATAATTGAATAAATGTATTTTATTTATTGCCTCGTGCCAATTGCGTCCATTTTCTATTTCCAGTGGCGTAGAGGTGGGTGCAGCCGCTCTGGGCGGTAAAATGTTGATAATCGGTCTGATACATAAGTCTGACCTGCCAGATTCCGTACCCGTAGGCAGTGCTGGCAACCACGGGGAATTCCCGGTTGGTCACTTGGGTGTAAATATGGCAATTATAGCTACACAAGTAGTAACAGAGGTATCTTATAAGAATTGGTGCCGTTTGGCGATAAAGAAAGCCGCTATCCCCCTATCTGGACTCGGGAATATAAGAGGAAATATATTATGGCAACATAGATGAAAACACGCCCACTGCCGTGACACCGCTGGGTGCAGACAAGCTAAACTGTTCCTGTTGCCATCCACACCAAGAACTAACTGAGAAAGTCCTCACTAGACATTCCTACAATTAACATTTGTTTAATTTAGGATTAGTGCACTCGTCCACTTATAGAACATGCGGAGTGGCCCACCATATCCTATACTCATGCCACGAACTTCGTCACTTCCGGCATCGCATATGGAAGCGGAACATCCTGGTGTCCTCGGACGTAATTACAATGCCTCCAAGGACCTATTGAATTTACTTCAGGAAAGATAGCAGGTGTCGCTTGGATTTCAAATTAGAATAGGGCAGGGTTCCCCAACCTTTTAGCGAGGAAGAGCCAATTGGCCATTAAAAGAGCCAGCCAGGAGCTGAAGAGCCACACTAAATGTACAAAAGAGGCTCCACTATCAAACTATCTGCGGTTTCCGACAGTCGCTTAGATTTTCATGAAATTTTCGGGTCGGTCGAGGGTGAGAGAGAGCCACACCATACGTCTAAAAGAGCCACATGTGGCTCGTGAGCCGTTGGTTCGCGAGCCCTGGATTAGGCCTTTTAACCTTCGGTGCTCGGGGTGAAAGGTGGGTGCTTGTATTCAAAGTGCGGAAGAACTCCGCAATGATCATAGACAGGGCCGGCTCCAGGTAGAAGCATACGATGCGTTACATCGGGGCACCATAACTTTGAAGCATACTAAGACATTGCGATATAACATAGCAGTCAAGCATGGAGAATACCATATTCGTTGTAAAGTAGCGGTACCTCTGGTATTCCCGTGCTCGTCCGTTGCTCTTGGAACATCATAATTAACCGATTTGCTCAAATTTTCTGTAATGCTGCATTTGTTGGCGCCATATTGCCGGCAGTGGTCATTAAAATGAGTATTTTCATGTTTAATATTTGTAGCAAGTGAACATGAGGAAATGAAAGTAAACTGAACATATCAAGTCTTGGTACTATACACGATAATGAAGTTCTTTAATTAGGCATTGTTTTAGTTGATTTTTTTGCGTTGTGGTATGGTGGCCGGTTCGCAACGATTCGTTTAGATTTTCGTTAATTAGTAGCGTAATTAAATCCCAGTGGATTTGTAGGTCATAAAATCAAGCATTTTCATCCGGCAACTAAGTAGTTCTCTATTCTTGCAAATGGTAGGTGTACAATCTACATGCCCATTTTCGCAATTACTTACATTGTGCATTGGAAATCGTGCAAATATTGATTGAGCAATTAAACGCGCCTGCAATTCCTCGGCTGTACGCGTGAGAAGACTTTGATCGACAATCCAACATGCAAATTTGCTTAACTTATTAAACATGATCGAACGAGGAGGTCGCATAAGGGGTTCGATCCATCCCATTAGAGAAGAGATCGGCTAACACGACTGACAATGAAAACTACTAGTAAACACCAGTCTTCTACACGGTGACCCTATCAAGTAAATTTGAGGTAATTGGAGCGGAGGTAATCATTAAACGAACAAAAGAAAGTCATGTTGTTTCATTGACTTAATTAGGGAATGTCCAAACACATGGACAGGCCAAACGATGTGCAATAGCAATGCAAGCACTCGTTTCTAGAGCGAATAATGCCTTCAGAGACAACGGAAGTCAGTGGCGCTGCGGCGGACTGATAGGTAACTGAATCGGCGTCCCCTGGCCCCAACCGGCACTTGATAAATGCCGCCGACTTGGCTGGATATGAAACAAACGCTGTTTGCACGGTGAGCGGTCACGAACAGGTGCACAGGTGGATTCGCCGAGTGGAATGAAACGCAACGCTGCCTCCTCGGGCCGTTCCTTTACGCCGAGCTTTCGTCATCATTCCTTCGGCGAGCGTCTTGCTCGTCGTCTGCAATCGCACCCCGTGCCTCTTTGAATCAACCTGCAGCACCTCGGAGGACATCAAAGTGCGCGATCGCCTATCCCCCACGACGCGTTTCATGACTAATCCTACCACCACCATTCCCGTCTGTGTTGTGAAGTTTCTGCGCATCCCCTGCATGTGCGAGCATCTAGGACTACCTGGAAATGTGCGCATATTGGTGGTGTTTACTGCAAGTTATTGTTTGGAGCAGCAGGTGAAGTGTGACCAAAAGTAATGTTTGATTACCGTTCGTAGTAATCTCGTCTCGATTGAGGAGACAATTGCAAATTCGCGAGTAACTCGAATCCGCTCCAGTTACGACATAGCGCCGTTCGTGTGCGCAAATCGCACAAATTTACCGCACGATTCCAATTCGCGATTTGTTTGATACGCATCTTACGAAGACTTTCAAGGAGAAAATCGCATTTATTCATCGGTACCATTTCCAATTCAAACTCATTAAGCATCAGATTACCATTTCTTCCATATCTCCGCTTGCAATGCAGTTTGTCATACTTAGCGATTCAGCAAACCGTTAAAACGTAATAAGACTCCATTGATAAAGGAGGCAATCTCAATACCTTGCTGTTATGACACGGCTGATCACTAGCAATTGGTTATTTTGTAATTGTCCAAACAGTTTGTCCTTGTTTCGTAATATCAATGAGTTGAACTGTAAAAGTTCAGGCAAAGTTTTGGCAAAAATGTCCGCAACCGGAAACACTCTGACACTTTCTTTTCTTTCACTTTTAGATTGACGGTAATTGCAATTATTAGCTGTCAAGAATCGCGCCTACAAAGAGAATAATTCGTTGTTGTAAAAGTGTCGAGGTACATGGTCAATTATCATTTTGCGCTTCTTTTAATTCTCGAAACTTTCATCTCGCCCACGTCGTTGTTACACAGAGTAGGAATTAATCAATCCACTGCCCTGGAATTAAGCCATTGCGAAGTCACGACTTTGGATTCAAACCGAAACTTTCGAAGAGTTTCAAATCATTTGGGCGCCATATTGATAAGAAATGGGCTCGCTTGGGCTCTCATTTTTAAACCATTTGTTAAGACCTTCCATTTTGACCATTTGCTCTGGTTTAATGGCCGACTATCGAACCACTGACCATTAATCAAGCAACCTAATTCATTACAAAGCGTGCAATAACAATCCTAGCGAGTGTTTATGTGTTTTTTGTTTCTTCGCAGATGATTATGCAACATGGACTCTCGTCGTCTGGATATCTTCAGTCTTCTGATGCTCTGTTCGTCTGTCCTTCCTCCTGCCTTGAATCAAGGTAGCAATCTTCGCTTCCTTGTTTCAACTTCTGAATTTTTACCTCGTGAACGTGCCGAATCCAGCACGTTCTGCTTTCGTTAACATCGGTAGCACTTGGCATTTCCTCATTGCTCGTTGCGAAATATTAGAAAACGCAGATTGCCGCATTTGTTTACAACAATTGCCCATTCGTATTCGCGTCGGAGTGGCCCAGATCTTGATGCTGGGGGCAATCTGCTCTCGCTGGACGCGGCGGAAGGGTGTGCACGCGTGCGTGCTTCCTGCACATCCGGTACAAAGTCCGGCGTCTTCAAGAAACCGCCGTGGACACTTTCGATTCGTTCCGCAGCGCTCCCCAAGCCCTGTTTCGTGTCCAATTCGATTGCCGGGCCGAGCCCAACAAGGAGACACCTTTCAGGTGTTTGCCTCGTTCGCGCAAACGATGAAAAGAAAAGTTGACCTTGCCCGTCTTGCTTTGCCATTGCATTGACGTTCACTGCTCGTGGGAACCTCTTCTTTTGTTCTCTGCATTTGCTCATGACCTGTGCCTGCCTACTTAGATTGTTGATCGAGTTAACGTTTTAATTGCTTCCACTTACGCTTGTTCACGATTCTTCGTTATGTTGTCCTAGGAACAAAAACAACTACGTGGCTATTATTAGATCTAAGCGAATTTGCGACCCTGTTCTATCCTCTTTGGACTCTTGCATTGTAAAGGAATTCCCAATGAATTAATCGTTCAACCTTGCCATTTCAAATGCAGTCATCCCTGATAACCGCTGCTACTTGGAAAACGGGGCGTCGTCGGAAAGCTTCTTCGTATCGGAAGACAAACCAGTTGGCTCGACAATTGGCCAACTGCGCATCCATGGGGATGCTCGAGCCGGCGGTAATATAGCACTGCACCTTCAGGAAGCCGACAGCCCGGTGGCGATTGCACCAGGCTCCCGCAACCTGACGCTGCGCCGTAGGTTGGACAAGGAAGGAGTCCATGGACCATCGTCGGTGTTCCTCAACTTGATCTGCGAGAGATTGCATACCCTTGACCCGGGCTTTGTAATCCCGGTGAGCATCCGCGTCACGGACACCAACGACAACGGACCCATTTTTATCAACGCGCCCTACATCCTCAACATCTCCGAGGTGACCGTGGTGGGCACGAGGGTGCTGCAGGGCGTGCACGCCGTCGACGCGGACCAGCAAGGTCCTTTTAGCAGTGTGCGCTATGCCGTTCTGCCCGGCGCTCACTCGGACTTTTTCGAGTTCGAGAACGAGCTGGAGGGCACGCTGGTGCTCAAGAAGCCGCTGGATTACGAGACCCTGCGCAGCTTCGACGTGAGCATTCGCGCGCAGGACCACGGCGAGCCGCCCAAGTCATCAGATACGGTGCTGACCGTGCATGTGGTCGATGCGGATGACCAGAACCCCAAGTTTCGCGACGAGGCGTACGCGAGTTACCTGCCTGACCTGCTCATCAAAGGCGCTAATCTGCAGGTGACTCCGAGAGATATTCTCAGCGAGGACCAGGATCTGGGCATCAATAGCCCAGTATTCTATTCATTCGGTAGTTCTGGCGGCGACTACGCCTTCTTCAAAATCAACAGGAACACCGGGCGACTGTCGCTGGCAAAAGATGTACTAGAAAATGACCTCCTTCATCCCTCCACGTTGGTGATCAAAGCCACACAACTGGACAACCCCGATCGGTACGCGCTGGTCACGCTGACGGTCTCCAGGCGGGCGTCTGTCGGCCTGCGCTTCCTCAGGCGGATCTTCCTAGTGCGAGCCAGCGAAGCTCTGCCTCCTGGGGCCGTGCTCACCGTCCTCAGCAACAATCGGCCCGGAGAGAACCTGCGTTACTTTGTTAGCGAGCAGGCTCTTTTGAAGGTCTTCAGCATCAATACCCGGGGCGAACTGGGCCTCCGACAGAAGTTGGACTACGAGGAGCGCTCTGAATATGTGTTCAAAGTCTTCGCCACAGACGGCATCACGGTTAGCTGACCAATAACGCCTCGAATGCAATGATGGATAAAGGAAGTTTGCTTGCAGAATGATTCGTCGGTAGTTAATGTGACCGTGGAGGATGTGAATGAGTGGGAGCCGCGGTTCCGGTATCCGCACTACGAATTCATCGTGTCGGGTCATGCGAACGAGGTCGTGGGACGTGTGGAGGCAGCTGACGGGGATAAAGGGGATCGTGTGCATCTGTCCCTCACTGGACTGAATGCGTCCAATTTCGCCATCAGCCACAATGGCGAACTGGTCCATAAAGGGTCGACCCACACAAATGGGGCCATTGCCACTTTCTCCGTGGTGGCAACTGACTCGGGGCAGCCACCCAAGCGTACCAGTGTTCCCGTCACTGTGCATTTCCCCAATTCGGCCACACAAGGCGCTGTGGTGAAGAGCACTGCCAACAATTCACTTCTGCTTGCTGGGCTCGGTGGAGTTCTGCTGGTTCTGGCCCTCGTCATTGCGCTGCTGGTAGCTTACATTGTCAAGGCGAAGCGGAGACGGCGGCAGGGAGAACTGCCCAGTCTCCAGCCGGAAAAATCGCATAACAGCTCGCCCCCCATGGTGGAGAAAATCAGCAACCCCATGTTCGCCGGCGTGCGCTCCATCAACATGCGATCGCCCACGGCCATCGCGATGGGAGGCATTCCTTCGCTGCCTACGGATCTCAAGGTGAGGCTGCCCAGCCCCAAAGTGCATCCGGCACCGCAGCCTCCGAACTGGCCCACCTCGGCCAGTAGTCAACGGGTTAAGAAGTTAAGCTGGGAGGACGACAAGGTAAGCATTGTCTGTTTAGACTGGGCTATAATATGATTATCTCTTCTTTGGTTCAGACTGATTCCGATAGTATCAACACCGAGAACATGAACAATATCGACGTCTCGCAGAAAACCATGGAAAACACTAATTTGACGGTGTACTTTTAATTTAAGCACAGCGAATCTTACTAGTGATAAGATAGTTCAGCAATATTAAGATAGGCAGCCCGAGGAACGAACAAGGACGGGGAATACCCATTCATGGAGTGGGTAAGGACCACCAGGGTTTCCCCGTGATTATCCAATGTCAGGGATAGCCCTGGACTTTCTATCGGTGAAATCTAGAGCCTCGCGGAGTATTGAGATATTTTCAAAGTGGCCCGTGAGTTTATTTGGGTTGGCCGTCTCTGAGAAAGACTGTAAATACAAATTTTGTGTAAATTATTCTCGAATCATTAAAGAAAAGCAGAAATGAGTTATTATTTACAGTCCAACCCAAATACATAAGCAATACATCAAGTAGAGAGAGTCAATGCGTGGTCTTTCACTTTTCAACAAATCTGATTGGTACACAGATCGGAGGACTATGCACAGCGGTCAGTTTTCAGTTGCAGGCGAAAGAGGAAAGTCCAGCATAGACCACCGCGAGTGCCGCAAGAAAAGAAAGTTGACAAAGTTAAGCTAAATATGCGGGCATCAAATTTCATCGCGTTGACGCTGATGCTGAGTAAAGTCAGCACCGGAATTTATTTGCAGAATCAAACTTCTGTAGAGCATGAATCCACCCTCTTGTCAGAATTATCGGATGAGAAACAAAGAGAAGTTTGGGGCCCAATATTAGAAGAATGGGCATTAACAAACAACAAGCATAGGTAAAGAACGGAATTAACTTGTCTTAATACTTCATTTATTGCTGTTTTTAATTAGAGAGAAACGTGTAATTGAATTTTATGCGCCACTGCCAGTAATCGTCAAGAGAAGTGATAACTTTATACCGATTGACGCGCCTGTAACCCAATCAAGCACAGAGATCGAATCCAAAATATCTTTGTTTAACATTAAATCAACGAAACCATCGAAAATTGTCACTTCTGGTGCACCGGCAACGATATATTCGCCAAATAAGCAACCAAATAAGCCACCAAGTCATCAGGTCACCGAAACTGATTTGTACCTGTTGAGCGCCATTGAAAAATTAGTTTTCCGAGCAGATATCATGGAGAAGCGGTTACGACGCCTCGAAGAAATGACCTATTTCATGATGGCTGGAAACCGCATTGATACAGGTGACTTACCTTCCTGGAATGCTGTCCATGTTTTGCCTTTACCTTGTTTTATCTTATGTTTTGCTTGCCAGCACAATGTCCCGGCAACTTTACACGGATCGCCAATAATTGCTATTATTTCGGACACGCTGCGGGCCGCGAAATGGATTGGAAAGCAGCTAGCAAACACTGCATCAAACAAAGTGCGGCTTTAGTCGAGTTGGAGAGCAACGAGGAAAACCAAGAAATCGTCGCCTTTATTCAAAACAATTCCAACTTACGAGGTTTGTAGCAACATGTATTTGCTCAAAACAGAACTAGTCACAGTAACATTCGATTTGCTATTTGGTAACAGGAAAAGATTTTTGGACGAGTGGCTTGAATCCAGGTTTATTATGGATATGGGGTGGAAGTGCCCGGCCCGTCGCTGCCAGTGACAAGAACCAGAAACCAACAATGCTGATATCTGGCGACGGGCGCTGTCTTCGCCTGGCATATGATCACAGCTCCCGGGTGTACACTTACCGTGGCACAGATTGCTCCGTGCGCTACAACTACATCTGCGAACAACCAGACAAGACCACCAGCAATGAAGTCCGCCGTCTGGGGAGAATGCGCGACATTCTACGCGAGGATCTTTAGCGCCCAAATGGCCGTCAGGCTTAAGCCTACACTAATGAATTGCAGTAAACACTATAAACAGAAAGCTAAACTAAAAGGTGCCATAATTAGCGAGCTCCTTCAAAATGACGAGGTCACGCATCATCATGCATGTCGTCATTCGAATGCGATGATCGCTCTCTTCATCATCCACGTGGCAGTTGTCGATGGCGTCTATAAGATGCTCGAAGCTATCCAACCGCTTCTCAATCAACCTGTGGCTATGCGTAATGTCATCCAACAAGTTCAAGCGACAATCTTCCGTTTCGATTGGCGCTTCTGGTTGTGGAGCTTGAGGCCCGCCATCTTGTCCCAACGTCTCGGCATATTTCACCTCTTTTACCTCATCTTCCTTCACCTCCATACCTTCACCTTCCTCTTCTTCTTCGTTCTCATAGTCTACCTCAGTTTTCACCTCGTTTTTTACCGCTTTCATTTCTGTTTTGCGATCCTCGGGCAGTTCTAATTTTGCCCATGGTTTCGCCCAAAGGTACAACTTTGGATGACTTTTCTCTCTGAAAGGCAACAGTTCAACACTTCAAAGCCCCAATTCCGATTAGTATCGAGGTCGTTTTGATAGCAAATACAAATTGTGGCGCTTTTAAATACAAGAGGCCCTCAACTTGACCACTATGCCGTTGTGCGAAAGTCGAGGGTCTCCTGTAAAGGGTGTGGGTACTTACTCTGCAATTTTGATTTTCACCTTGAGGGCATACATGTATTCTTTCAGCTCCAGCAATCCACCGCAGAGGTCATGCGATGTCTTGAGCTCTTTGAATAACTTCTCGTTGGCCTCGTCGTCACGCGCATGGTAACTGCCCGTCGGCAGGGTGCCGTTCTTCAACCAGTCCTGATCGTGCATGTACTGCTTGCTGCTGCGCTGGCGGAAGGGATGCTGGCAGATGTAGCACGTATACCTCTCCGGCACCTCTTCCTCGCGAATAAAGTTGTTGCAGGCGGCGTGCTGCCAGCACATGCACACTTCGCATTGGATCATAAGGCCGTCCTCCTCCTTCACGGAGCACGTGCAGTTGATGATCTCCTCGGCGCGCATTTGCTCGATTTTGATCACTTTCCCATCTAAACCAAACGCCAAACATCAATACCGATCGCCGATAGAGCTACTGACAACCGACCTTCTCCTATGTAATGGTCGGGCCTGGGCAGGGTTGGTAGCGGCCCGTAATCATCAGTCAAGGCGACAGCCATCTCGCTAGCGGACGCCTCGTCTTCCAGATCCCCATCCACCTCCTCCGTTTTTCGCTTCGGCGGCTCCGGTCCAATATCTTGATCCAAGTATTCTTTTTTCGGTCTCTTTAGCGCGGGTATAGTTTTGAGCCCCTTTTTCGTGGTCACAGCTAGCGATTTCAGGTCGAGCATGTAATCTTCGCTCCTATTGAACTCCGATCCGCTAGCAGCAGAAATCGGCGACGCGGAATCGGTGCCCGCAGGGTTCTCATAGGCACCGACGACCTTCTTCAGGTCAGGGTCCTTCACATCGGTCGCTTCCATTTGCGACCGGCTCAGGGACCCCTCATATTCCTCGGCGTGCAGACGCCGGTGGGCCATGTCTACGACGTTCGGCGTACTCTCGAGGAATTGCCGAAACTCGGGGTGGTAATGCTTGACGTGCATCTGCACCAGGTGTTCGCGACGGAAATTCTTGCGGCAGCCCTCGATCGGGCACTGGAATACGCCGTCAACGCGGAGGATTTTTAACGCATCGCTCTTGGTTTGCGAGGGTGGTGGCGTTTCGGGAACTGCATTCGTTGCCGAGCGATGGATTTCCTTTCGACTAACACCAGGAGGAGGTCGCCGGCGAGGGTACACCGCAAAGTCCACGACATAGTCTTGCCACTTGAAGTCTGGATTACTGATTGTGTAACGCTCATATTCACGCCGGTAACGCAATCTCCTTCCTTCGGTTCTTCATTTTTCGCAAAGAAAACATAAATCTAAGATAGTTATTATTGAATTGTGAACAATTTGCTGACGGTCCTCGACTTCAATTGGTCCCGGAAGTGTGAGAATGTTCGAAACTAGAGGAGTGTAAAAAACTGTGTTTCTTAGTAAAATCTTCATTTAATCCAGTCTTGAAATGTTCTTGGATCCTAAGAGCAATGGCATAGCGTGCTCTCCTGCCAATCGGGGCAGAGAAAAACGTAGCCATCCTTAATACCTATATATTCGTGAGTTTCCTATTTGCACTTTCGCTATTCGCAGACTAAACTGATATGGCCCTTGCAACTACGAATCAAAGAGGACAATGGAACCAGAACGAGGATTACCCGAGGGTCTATGCGGCAGGTGTATGAAATCCGTTGGGATAATGGAAAATAAGAAAGACCGTACTTTATGTCTAGGTACACTAACGTTGCGATTCTAAGAATCAGTGTGCCATGAAGGAGCAGAACGGCAAAAAGAATGATTGCAATGATAAACTGCACTAAATGAGATATGTAATCAACTGCATTGACTCAAAATCACGTTCTCAATAGAACGAATAGACTCAAAATTGCTGAACATAACCAAGTGTAGGTTTTCGATGATGTAGTGTGGAATGAAGGAGACCAGAATGGCAAAAAGAATGATTGTAATGATAAACTGCGCTAAATGAGATATGTAATCAATTGCATTGAGTCAAAATAAAGTTCTCAATAGAACGAATAGGCTCAAAATTGAACATAACCAAGTCGAGGTACACTAGCTGTAAAATTCACAATACATTCTATCAGACGCTGTGCGCCGGGAATGCTATACGCTGAACATCGCGACTAAGAG
>JAOEHK010005040.1:8628-20846 GCA_025447835.1 Labidoglobus nevermanni
GTATCCACGTTTTCTAAACTTTATTGAAGATGCCTAAATCGGCTTGCTATGCTTTTCCATTTTGGTAATTGGTAACAAGTCACAACTCCCTACTGATAATAAAATTCAATTCTACAAGACAGTCTATTCACCCTGTATACATCTATTCTTATAGATCTATGTTTATAGAATCAATAGCAGCTTAACAAAGTTGATTCCAGACTTAGAGACCATTCTAGACCTTCGCTAATGAATTGGACAAGTTATTGTCCTCCAGGGTAACCATATCTGAATAGAGGACTGAACTGTGTTGAGACTCTTAAACTAAACAGGGACGATACTCAAATCTAAGTTAGCACCAGTACCTGGAAAGGACCACAATTTATTTTCAGGTCTCGGTGTATCACACGCCAGTGAATAGATTGATTGGGCTTCTGATTACCAGTAAAATGAATTTGAACTCGTTATAATGTATTATCCCATCGATCCCTTGAAATACGCAATAATGGCCTTTAACTGTATATCCTAGCAAAATAACTTTCGTGGATACTATCTATTTTATTATTAGTTTACTATCATTCTAGAACAAATTCCTTGAATAAAACACATTGTTTTCAATTTCTCCATTTATTTAGTTGAAATTTCTTCTTGAATTCAGAAATGGCGAAGAAATTACGAAGAATATATTTTGCACATTTTTCTCGGCTGCCAAGTGCTTTGTTTGGATTTGCATTTCGAGTATAATTTAAGTACAATGGAACTGGCTGAAGTAAAAGTTGGGGTAAGCTGTGATTGCACCCCGCAAATTGCGCCAGCAAGGACGAAGAAGAAATCCTCGCTAATGCATCATAATCTGCCGCGTTCCGTCTGCAATAACAAGATAAAATACGGGCAATTGGAAAGTTTATTATAACTGTCTCCGCCTGTCACATTATCCGTTTCAGTTGGTGCGGAATTAGAATGGAGGAACCGAGGACTCGTCGGCCATCCTGCTCATCGGATATTTGCTATATTTAGCAATAAACCCACACGCTGTAAATCTGCAGATAATGTAACAATCAACGCAAGACGGTGGTGGCTTCCAGGAAGCCAACAAATCATTAGCGCTTTCGCCACGTTTGCTAGCAAACCAGAAAGAACAGGAAGACCATGGACAGCAACCACCACTCGCTCGAAGGATATGAGGGGATGTAAGACGCGAATCAATGATGCGGCTCGCTATATTTCGCATTTTCGCGATGGTCCTAGTTATTCCAGCGTCGCCCTCAAGGATGGGAAATCTTTTGACATTTCGAGCTAAACTTTGCGCGACATACATTGGCGTGCAGATTATAATTACGTGTGGAAGGACGACGAGCACGTCGTGCGTTAATGAATGGAGCACTGAGATGGGAAATGTTTGCCTGCAAGACTTTCTTCCTGTGGGCCCTTCTGCTTCGTTTCGACGCCAACGCGCTGCTCTACAATGCGCTTAACTTAATTAAAACCACGCCGAGTCATGATGAATATGAACTAATTCACTTTGGCAACGCAGCGATATGTTAATAATATTATTTTTTCAAAACTCTTGGCAGTTTTGTACTTGAAGACCTTTGCAGTTTGGAACCATTGAATATATCTCTCTTTTCTCGTTGCTAGATCTAATCAAATCAAAAATTGTCCTCGATTTACGCCTAAAATACAAAGAATTCAATCGAAATGAGATATGGATCATGTTCCGTGTACCCCTGGGACAATTATGAGGGGAAAGAAAATTAGAAAAACCTCATGGTTCGAAAGTTATAGCGAAAAACCAACATTCTGTACGTTACCGAACAATACCATGCAAATAAGCGCGTTATAGTAAAACTCGTGCAACGTTGGTCCTGAATTGAAGTGAAGATAATAAAATTACCCTCGATATGCGAAAAAAGTCGTTTAACGTTTTCAAATGTTGAAAGGGATGAAAATAACTACTGGAATCGTTGAAATATCCTGCCTAATAGATATACATTACTGTCACAAATCGTTATGATGATCATCTGCATGTGTGTCAGCTTAAATTTGCTGATGACAACATTAGTAAATGTCGGCATTTTCCTCGCTCCAATAGGGAAGGAAGTGAAGACATTTGGTGTCCTCTTCCTCGTCGTTTTGCATGCCAGCGAAAGTGTCCTATTACACATGTAGAAATTCGTGTGTTTCGCTCGACATCCCGGCAGTTAGCTGCTAAGCGAAAACTAAAGACCGGAAACTATTAGCGACGTGAACACGTGTCATCCAGCATCCACAAACCATGTGCGGACAACAGTTAGTGGAGGATGATCAAGAAACGCGTAGAAAATGAGAATGAAAATAAATTCGAAGGCTGGCAAGTTTAGTGTGCAGCTTCCCCTGCTTTGGTGTTTGCTTAGAGCAAATCCGCTGTTTACTTTGATATTTCAAAATGACGACTTTTGAATGTTTGATGTCAGCTCGCCGCCAACAAACTCAACGTCCGGATTTGGTCTGGCTTTGATTGTTGGCTGCTCGCCGACCAAAAGTGCCGTCATGTTTCCCAACAAGTCTCAACAATGCCATTCACATTTCACCTTGATCAGGAAATCCCAGCTTGCTGGCGAAGACTTACTTTTCTAGGTAGGTCCTTGAAGCAAGCAGATTCAGCAGGAATTTGTGCGAATTTGAGGCATAATCAATTGTGCATAAATGTTTCACAGATTAGGCGCAAGTGTAAGTGGATGGAATTAATTGTTGAATGATTTGCGGGGTTGCGTTTGTCGGGTTAGTTTGCTTGCGGTTTGTCTGCTGGCTTAATTGCACGTTGATGGATTGCCGCATTGGGTAATATTATTTCATCGATTTCCCATCGCCAGCTTCGTGAATTCATCAGCAGTTTGCTTGCCAGCAAGCCACCAATATTGACAATTGTTTGCGGGTGCGGCAAACATTTAGTTTAAAGCCGCATGCAATTGCCACACGCTTGATGACAGATGCCTGAACTTCTTACGAATGGAACGCAAAGGCGACGCCATTGAATTCGGCTTCTTTAAGTCGGTGCGTTTGGGTTGTATTCACCAATTTGCGAACACCTATGGTGCGAGTCTTGTGGCGGCAGTCGGCAATCCAGCGCAGAAATTGATGTTGAAAGCACTTCCTTGCCGCCATGATATGTTCGCAATCACCTTCAACGCACGACAAGTTGATTCTTTTCCTCCCTCCCAGTATGTGCGCTTTATGTAGTGGAAACTTGACTGCCAGCTTGAGATAAATCTTTGTCACCTTTCTGTGGCGTTTACCGAAAACAACCACACTTAAATTTATTACATCAATTTTACGTTTTTATGCCTTCAGTTTCCTGGGTGTAATTTGCCTAAAATAGAATTTCCATTTAGGTATTTTATATCTTATGTTTTATTATCAAGTCTTGAAGAGCTAGTCTTCAGGTATAGAGTTTATATCAGTCAAAGCCAGCCAGTATGGGACCAGCATATGGATTAAGAAATTTATGGAATCTCTACTTCTGAATGACGTCAATACCCGCTGCATGGACTTTGGGTATTCCTCGGGTATTCATCTATAACATTTATAGCAGGAAATTTTAATTCAATATACATATGGCTCTTTACTCAGTGTTTAGTTTCGCCACCCTTTTTGTTCAAGGCGTCCTTAGTGGTTTTCTTGACCACCTGTCCTCCAACATAGGAACACTTAATTTTGTAAATATTGAGAACTGACTAAGCCAATAAAGTTTTAAGATATCCAAAGAGAAGTAAGAGATCAAATACAGCGATTTGAAATCTATTAAAGCTTTTACATGACAAACCCATATGAATCAGATTCATATTCAATTGTTACCAACGGGAGTTGGACCTATATGCAACAGACAATGGGAATAACTGATAATATGACGTGCATATCAAGAATAGAGTGACAAATTCAACCCGAATGTGGAGCAGACCCCGAAAATTACCATCAATAGGGTATTACGCATATAATGATATCGAATAATTTACCAATTAACCACAAATGCGGCTGGAACATACATGGCAACAATGATATTTCGGAATTCGAACAATTCACAATTTAATCATAACTGAGGGCATGGGGAAACATCTGGCGCTGCCAAATTTCGCCCTCTGGTCATGCTTCCAGTAACAGTAAATGTACTTCTTCGTGTTCTACATGTAAATGTTGTTAACACATGTATTTCAATGGCAATTAGTTGTAATTTCGGTGATGTTGCGGTGGACACAATGGTCGCTAATAAATCATAAAGCTCCCTTCAACAATGGCTACAAAAATGGCTCCCTTGCTCAAATCAGAACCGTCACACCTGAAAGATGGAAAAGCTCAATGCGGTTGCACACAATGCAGTTTCTTTGGGTGCATTTAGTCAAAAGTTTGACAATAAACAGCGATTTAAAAGTGAATTCAGAACGTCTCCCCAATTGCTTGGCGGTTGCTGAATCGATTCCTCGCGGTTTCCCCCATTGACGATAAAGTTGTCAAAGCTTTCAAGTTTTGACATCTTCGTGCGCAAATGGACAGACAATGGAAAGCAGCCAGTCACTGGTCCACAGAGGAAGAATTAATTATTGCATCTTTGCAAACATGGCAAGGCGAGCTGGGTTTCTTCAAGGTGTACATGAAATGCGGAAGCGTTGCTGTCGTCATCATTAATGGCGTAATTGGCAACAATTCCCGTTACTTCCTTTGATCACTGCCGAGTTTACGCATTCAATTTGCGTGCTATAATAATGACGGCGGTGTCGTTAATTCTGTTGCATGTGTAATGCCACTTATTAATTAACTAATTGCATTTCATAACGATCGCGATGCGAGCGCGGATTAAAGGACTCGGGGATGTGATTCAATACGCTTAAATGGCGAATGGTACGTGCGGGATTGTTCTACAATCGCAGCACTAACGCACGATTAATTCATCCATATCCAGTTGCACTCGGGAGCAACATTATCAACCGTGTTAATCGCCAATTATTCTAATTACCATATTAAAATATACGAAACGAGCGGTAGAATATATGCCCATGACGTGTATGCATTTTTAAGCAAAATTATTACCAACTAATTACTGGTAATTATAAATTGAATTACTGGAATAACTAAGTAATTTACTAATAAAGAACTATGGTTATTTATTGCCATCATGAGCAAGGTAAAATTCATTCTCGGAATAAAATGACAACTAGGCATTTGCAAAGTTAAATTGTAGTCAAATGCCAGTCAGAGTGGAAGTAAAGTGTATAGTGAAGTGTTGAGTCATTCGAGCCACATGACAAATGTGTATATATTAGGTGGTAAGCTTAGGGGATGGCGAAAATACTTGTTTCGTTGATACATAAGCCCAACTAATGTAGCAGCAAATGGGGTAGTTGTTTAAGCTTCCAACTAAAGCCTAAACTATTCCCAGGCGTCATCATTCAGACAGCTCCAGTTTGTAATAAAGACATATATGCACATGATAAATGATTGTGACAAATTCATCATTATTATAGGTGTTATAGTCTCTCAGGAATCTTGATTTAAAGATTCCTATTAAATCATACTTCTTCACCTACGTGCACCCACAAAGGACAACAGATGAGGTAATGACATGTTATAAGTAAACTACACTATGACTATGGTATGAAAGATTGCATTCACTCTAACTTGATATTGCTGCCTTTCTGCCTTAAATGTAAAAATTCAGTTTAATCACTAATCCAGTTAGCTTTCCGATTCGTGAATTTTACTCCAGAAATGGCCACCCAGGGGAAAACACGAACACCGCGAATATCATCTACTGAAAGACTGATCCTTCCAGGTCCCAAGTGATCGATTAAATTATTGATATTTTCAATTTTGTTAAGAGAAAATGCAATTTAAAGTCAAAACGCAATGATTACATCAGTACCTTATAGTAATTAGGGAGGAAACTGTTTGCCTACAGAAATAACTGAGAAGAATAATATTTAGTGAAGCTGTATTTATATAGAAGTTATTTTTATGTAGAGAATACGGATAATATGTGAATATTTAATTATAAACCGTCATTTGAATAATTGCCATATGCAAATATAATGAGCACAGAGATAATTGTATATATACTTTTATGCAGCATTTTTTATAACAATTTAATGGATTTCCCCAATGTGGAATGCATAGAATTATTGCAACAAGAGCATATATTCCAGGATATGGTAATCTGATGCACCTGAAGCGCATTCATGTATAAAATATGACACTTTTTAAACATGCAAATGCAAATAGAGCGCCAAATAGACATTTCAAATACAAAGCAAACAATTCTCAATGCCAATGGGTATTTTATTTGAATGATTGCGAACTGAATTTCCAGTGGTGGAATAAATCGAGGCAAAACATGCCTTTTAAGCGTGTCAATTTTAGTTGTCGAACGTTTCGTTTCCAGGCAAGCGATGCAGAAAGATGCAATCAGCAATAATAAATCCCATTAGACCGCATATGTTGATGGCAAATCCACGCAATCCGCTGCAAACAATGTTGCTGACAAATCCGGTTAAAAATCCGCTATAAAACGGGGTTGGCATTGATGCAACGTAATCCCCTTGGAAACGTTTATAAATTAACTGCATTCGAGCGCAACGATGAAATGACACGATTTACGATGAGATAAATCGACGTTAAACATTTTTCCTGTCTCAAAAAAAATGGAAATCCTCCACATATGCGCAATCATATTAACAAAATTTCTACGTGAAATTTCACAATCTGAAAAATTACATCTCTAAACTGTACAGTTCTATTCACAATTTACTTTGAATCGAATTGCTGACTTATTTAATGCAGCCAGTTAAAGTAATCTCAATGCAATTGAAAGTAGACACGAGAAGATGATGAAGGAATGAGAATTCAAGCAGGATTCCAATACAATCTGAGCTGCTTCGTCTTAAATTGCCGGATTCGGCTTAATAGCTCGCCGCAATCGCATCAAATATGCTATGAATAATAAAGCGAAACGTATTTGAATCTGCTCTCTATGTCGTCATTGGTGATCCATATCGCACTGCGTATAATCTCTTCTTATCGTAAACGGCGTTCCATTACGTGAAATCGAATTGAAATATTGCATGCGCCTCATATGCAGATATGCGATTCGAATTAAAATTCCAATTTAAATTTACATTTCTGGCAGCTTGCCTACCTTAAGCGAAAACCGTCCTGCCGAAGGCGACGTGCAGAAACAAGCTATGCCAGTAGACTTGCATTGCAAACTCGTTGTTATCCTTTATCATATCTCCGCAGGTCCTTTGGGAGCAACGATAATCTAGTCGCATATGTGCAACTTTCGCAACTCCTCACTTATAGAATCGCAATCATTGCAGGCGAGAAGCGCCCACCAACTTTGCTATTACAGATTAGATTACGAGGGGAGGTTGATTGTACACCTTTGATACGAATGGGAGAAGGAAATATGGGATAATAACACGCAAGACGCATTGTCGGGTTTCTGCCTGACGCGTTTTTATTACAAAGATAATCCGCCTTATAGTAGGAGGTAGTCTAGAGCTGGGGGTTATCCCTTGTCCATCTTATATCTATCACGCGAAGAGCACCAAATGAGGGGATCTCCCTAGCTCGTTGGATATTGCGTCTTATGATATTCCCTCACTTGGAATCAATATGCTTTTGGATCCGATGTAATCAAATCGCAATTTGTCAACGTGGCACTTTGATTATAAGTCTAGGGTTTGGGAGGTATAAGCATATCAAATGATTCTGGCCATTCTCGCATTCCGCAAACGATAAGGAGCGATCTGATAAAAAGTTGCGATAACATCGTATTAACTAACAGCGTTTGGGAGGTTTGGGAGGTATACGCAAACGCATAAACATCCTTTGATATCACCCCTCGCGACAAGCTTGTCGCTGACGGCTACGGCACAGGGTTCTGATTGCCGCAATTGGGAGTATCACTAATTGGGCCTGCAATGCTATAGAAGATGCACATTGTGATAATTGGGGACGAAACCACTAAAAGCAGCTGCAATTCAAAGAACTGCTCAATGAATGCGATTTGTCCGAAATGATAATGGCTGGAAACTCCCTCTACTATTATTTATCATCTAACATCTAATACTTATATAGATCAATATAAAGGTACATGTGAACGACTTATTCGTTTTGATTAATTTGGATTTATTTGTGATATAGTGCATAATGAACTAGGAAGTAATGTTAACTTGGCGAACGTAGCAGCCGAAGAAGGATATTATTATAGTGATAATGAAGAGCGTTGACTGATGCTTACATGCCCATATGGAGACGGCCGCAATAATTCCGAATGCTAAAAAGCCTGCAGACCATGGAAGTTCTTTAACACACGAGTCAAACAATCGGCGACTCGGGATATACAATTTGTTATTCAATTATCGAGCAATCCAATCATCCAGCGGCGATTTGATGAATGTAATCACACAGCAATCACCTTCCAATTCCAAATTGATTCGAAAAAGCCATAAAAGTGGCGATACGATCTCGTTAAGAAACCGTAGCTTATTTTATACGATGATTCCACGTTTCACGTTGCCCGTTTCCTACACTTTTCGGTATTGGCGTTAAAAAAATTTACGACTTTTGAGGTATGCTCGAGCATCAAGAGTGGTGAGTGACAAACCTGCCTGGGAATTGATGTCCCAAATGCATTCAGCGGACGTCTCCGAATCTCAAGTCCAAATGCACTCGCTTGCAGCCTCCGATTGCAGCCGGGGTAAAATTTACGGCGGTGCTTAATTAAAAGAAAAGGTGTAGCCAGTACTGAGGCTCGCTTACCAACATCGGCCGCGAACCGTGGAATTGATACATCAAGGCAAAAGTGGCAGATAGCATCAGACCACGCCGCCAGCAAGAAGAACCTGATGGCTGGCGATGCATTGTTCAGCTGCACGCCAACGTCCGAGGAGCAATTAGCGGGCGTAATTGCAGGTAGTACAATGCATGTGTCGTATGCAGATGCGTGCGCGAATCGTAAATAATGAGGCGATTCCATCGGCGAATTCCAGGCGCCAGCGCCGAAGAACACGCGCCATGATAACGCGTGGGTGTACGAGGCGCTGACTTGATAGCAGTGTAATTATGGCACTTAATAAAACGATAGCGACTATCGACGATTGCCGTGCGCTCTCTCCTCCTTTTCACGTCTTATTTACGCTTAGACTTCGCATTCGTTGCATTCGTAAACAACGTCGATAAATTCATGTCCGCTGCAAGCCATAATCGACTAGGTGGGCCTTTATTCCTTCTCAGCATTCTGTATCTGGCCAAGAAATGGACACCGTCTCCCCATCATAAAGAACATTATAAATGCTCCCCAAACTTCGTTGCAAACTCGCGAATAATCTCCACGCATGCGTTATGGGTCACTCTAACCCAGCCATCTCCGAAATCTCCCTTTACCTAGGATATCCGACAGCTATGCTATCCAATGCAGCCTGGGCTTATGCCCGGCCTTTTACTTTTAACCTCTGCCCCGCTCTACTGCCCCTTAAGGCTCCTTAAGCATAAGGTCAAGGTTTAGTGGGACGGTCTATGATACCATTGCCTTCAGCTACCTATCCGTGGGACTAGCCCCACACATGGGTCACCTATCAGCCGGTGACTATCGTACATTTGTGTATTTGCTCTCAACCTCTTTATATAGAAAGAGGGCACCGTCTTTGCGAACTCGGGGATTGCAGACGTGATTGTGGCAGTGGACTTTTCTGCTGTGCATCCCGTGTTCGTCTACCTAGAACGGATTTGATTAGCAACTCAAGCAGCAGCAGTATCGAGATGATGATGATGGATGTCGAGAAGACGAGCCTGTTGGCATGCTGCACCAATTTTATTTAATCGCGGGATGATAAATCGAGCACACTGACCGCAAATTGCTTAATTATATCACGAGCGTGCGCGTCTGCGTATCGAAAGATGGCATTTTGCATCTTTGTGCTGAAGAAATTCCTGCCGTCAGCGAGCGGCTAACAAGGCGTGAAGTGTAACGCGACGGTGGAATTCAACTTAACCATTCTATGATTAATCCCTTCAGATAAACAACATGCTAACGGCACTCGAGCACGGCAACCTTCTGGAAGTGTGGAGATCTCAGAATCGGTGCAATGATGCTGTATTTCTAGAAATCATGATAGAATTGAATGTCATAGAGTTCCCCTGAAACTATCAAATCTGATATCCTGCTATTGATGAAATCATTTCATCTCCCTTTTCCAAAGCATCAAAACATTTTATTGTAGTCTAATGATGAAAGTAGCAATAAAGTGAGGACACTGGGACACCTCTAGTAGCAGATATAGTTGCAATACGCTCTTCTACGATTCCTGATCCAACCCAAGACTATCTCCCCTTACAAAAAAATGGCGTAGAAAGAAAATGTACAATAGATCCTAATAGCAGGGCCCTCGAACAAAACTACAACAATAGGTTCAACAGAATTTGACGATAAGTTGCACAATTCTGTGCTATGAACAAAACCCGAAATTGCGCGACAAATGGGGTGGTGAAAGCGAAGTTTGGAGAACTGTGAATTGAGATAATTGCGAGTTCGGCGGGGGTGTGCTACGCCTAATTAAGACAAAGGTGGTGCGGCGAGCTTAATTGGCGAAAAATGCACGGGCGTGAAGCGTTCAACTTTTAAACAAATTTCTAGGGAGAAATGCGAACTAATCACGTACTCCCAAAAGCATTTTCAGCGACTAATTACTCATTGTCACTGGCTGCCAATGCAATTGTCAATTACACCATTTGCACTCCCAGACGCTGATTTTATCGCCCTTCATTGCAAACGAATCATTTTTGTGTTTTGTTTCAAATTTGATTCATTAACATGATTGCAATTTCGCATATTTCTATTATAATTAACTGTGAAATGGAGTTTTCTACCAAAACTAAATATTGTTGTTTTGTCTTTTAACGCATGAGTACTATTTACATTTCAATAATTGGTAGTTGCTTAAATTAACTTGAAAATTGAAAAACAAATTTCGTTTAAACTTGAGAAATTTGAGAAACTTGAGCAAAGTACTGGAAATAGTTTGCCAAATTTTCAAGGATATTGCAGTGAAATTACTATCCGATTTCCGTCTGGTTCCGACATTAAGCCATCATCAGGGTTACAGAATCTGGTAAGAGAGAGTTCCTCTTGCAAATACAATACGATTCGAATTACAAAACAAAAACAAAAGACCCACATCTGAGCATAATTTTCTATGTAATTTTTGAATGTGAATTGCTAACGTCAGCAAGGTATTACATCTAGTTCAGAAAAGAAAGCGCAAATACGTGATTAATCAAAACGCCATTATTATCATTATCGAAAGTTGCAGATGGTCGGCAGCACGCACGTTAGGGCCGAAGCAAGCACTAACAATACTGAGAGAGCAAGCACGAAGCACATCTTCAATGATTGCTTCGTTGCTGCGTGCGCACCTTGGAAATTAAGTTATTATTTCTTCACCTGCCTAGTTGCTAATGATAGGATGCGCATCCCATCACAGAAAACATGCCGAAAGCAACGCAGCCGCACTGCAACAAGCAAGCAACAAGATAAATGCGATGGACCGAACGAATATTTCGCGGAATTCTTTTCTTCTCGCATTTTTCCTCTTTTTAAGTCGATTACCTTCCGAACGCTTTCTGAATTTGTCGTTCAGCAATTACGCAAGGCGTCAGCAAACCATATTCATTTACGATGTTAATTTCGAAACGCTGTTCTGCTGGAAACTTAAGGTCATCGCAAAACTTTTCCAAACTCACGCGGGACTCGTTGTGATGATGGGGATTGCCTTCTTTAATCTACGATAGACCTTTAATAGCGCCCGAAGTTGGCTCCTAAAGGTCCTCGGCGGCGAATAGACGAGCGTAGATAAATTGTTCGCAATATTCCGTAAACTTTCGCCCTTCGGGTACGTGCGGGTTGCAGCAGTATCTCGCATCTCGCACATTTTTCCGCCAAATACCAAAGGCACTCGATCATTAACTTTTAATATGATTCCTTCGATTTCGTATCAAAAGAGAAACAGAATCTTAATTTCTTGTTCGCCGGTCAGATCCGCAATGGAATGGTTACATAGTCAACTCGAGAGAACACCACGAAACCTCCAATTATATTAGGATTACGTTTGAATACCTTTTGGAAATAGATATAGATGATGGTTGCCTTACTTTATTTTCATTTTAATTGCGAATTCGGCAAGTTTATTCAACTTGTTTTCGCCAGCTCAGTT
>JAOEHK010005040.1:20946-34731 GCA_025447835.1 Labidoglobus nevermanni
TGATGGTTGCCTTACTTTATTTTCATTTTAATTGCGAATTCGGCAAGTTTATTCAACTTGTTTTCGCCAGCTCAGTTCGTTAGTGGTCGTTTACTATAAATTTCTACATTTACAGCGGACTGTGTGATGAGAGAATTTAATGCCTTCATATCCATTTATGACTTTAATAAGAACTCCTTTTGGCTACGTGTTCATTCACGTTCGCGAATACTAACGCAATACTTTAGTTTTACGCATATCTTGAATATGTTTTCTATACATTGTGACGCTTCGTGAGTTTAAACTATTAAATGCCACTTCCATCAATTATAGTAGAATCTCCTTTTACATGGTTCCAAAATCATTCAGGAAAAGGGGCATCCCTATATCTTTACATTCGTATTGCGATTATCTGCAAACAAGCATATTGAGCACACCACGCAACTGAATTTCCCCTGAACTTCTAATTCGCTCTAATCGTCTTAGAGACTCTTTACGCCCTCATGTAACTTGATGAATGCCCTGAATGAAATCCCCGAATCCCGAGATGATGTCGGCTCCTTGCAAGCAGTTCGCCGTCAAACGGGATGCCACCAAACAGCACCGAATACCAGCGGTTACCGGTAAGCACTTGGAGACAAGAAGGTATCACTTGTTGGTGGTTTAGGCTCAGGTACGGACTGGCTGGGGACAGTAGTTCGCGTTTAACGCCTGGTGCGATATTGCACACAAAACATGTGAGGATTCTTCACGCTCTAATCACTTCAGATGCGGAATCAGGCAGCGAGCAGAAAGATTCGAATTCGTCATAGTCGAGATGAGTTGAATGCCTTTTGAAGATAAAGGAAATCCGTAAGCCGGCCGTGCGGCCATTGTCGTTGATCAGCAGTAGTCAAATGCACGCTCTGATTGCGGCAGCTCTAATGAACTCGAGGTGTGCAATCAATCACCACTCGAGCGCTGATAAATTGCTCCTCGGTACAGATGCGCACTCGACTTTACGACTTTGACTTCGAATTGCAGTTGGCAAGTACGTCGATGGTGCGTAACATTTTAACAAGCGCTGGATGCTTGAACGCTGCTTGAATGCGTCCCCTACAAATGGCCGAAGACGCAGACGGCGAAGAAGCGTGCAGAACGCCGACGATGGCAGACTGATGAAAGTGATGGCGGACAGCGTGTGGTGCAGACACGACCCCCCAAAATGTGCGTTAAGCTAATCAGCGTGAACAGCCCGAACCTGGACCCGGACGGGGCATGTGACATTCTATAGAAAATCGTGGCATATCTAATGATCAGCTGCCCATTCAATGCCGCCTGGATTCGCAATTATGCTTGCATTTGCCTATTATGCGCACTATTTATTCCCAACGACGTTTCATTCAATATCCAATCTAATTATTGATTGAATATAAGGGTGAGATTGGTCACCAAATCCAAGCTCCTTCGAAGCTGCACGAAAACCGGACGCTATTCGTAGAAAATTTTGTATATTTGGTCAGTTTATATGTTGGCACAAGTTCTAAGAAACCACTCTAAATTATGACGATACAGACTTAGCCATTTCAAGATCGTTGAAATACTTAGAATCTATATTGCGAATAGACGTCTATAGGAACTTCAAAATAGCGTAAACCTTAGAAACAACATTTGCTGCGCTTTTATCCCTTTAGAATTCCATTTGGTACTGAATCGAAAGTTACAGCAAAGAAGATATCAGAAGAATAATTATAGTACGAAGATGAACCACATATAGAAGGAGACATAGCCATCCTAACCTAAGGTATAGTTAGCAGAGCTATGCGAGATTGTATTTGATTATCGAATCTGAATCTATTTTCTTTGATTTGTACACCCTGCCCATTTGCCAATAATGGCAAATGTTGATGGTACAAGCATGAATTGTTTCTTGCAATTTCAGGAATGACTTCCGCTCTAAATCTGATGGCGTCATTGTTTGTTCTGAGTTAGCAAAAGCTGCTATTGTTTCAACACTGCATTGCGATGCCTGAAACAAGATAAATTCGTAATGGTTGGGAATCGTGGGCGCTGCATCTGAAAGTGCGCATCGCGATTTCGCAGGGAAAAGGGCGTAAAGGCGTCTTTGATGCGCCTTCGGCCGTCGTTGGCACGGCATGCAGCTCGCAAATATGTTAAAAAAAGAAAGAACCAATGTTAAGCGAAGTTGATGTCTTCATTACGAGTTTAATGCGGCGCGAACCTCAGACAGTCGCCCGGGGAACGCGCAGTTTGAGAAAAGTCTCCGCAGAAGAATGCGCAGGTGAAGAATGTGCATAAGGAATTGTATGTATGCGCATCATAATTATTAGTGCTACTAGTACTATTATTATCGTCTTCCTCGCCGCGTTTTTAGCCGCCATGCCTTTCGCCGAAACTGATTGGACCTGAGACGCGTCTTGGACTTTTCGGTTTCGCGTTCGCCTGCGGTTTGGCGCTTGATGAAGTCATTACAGATCGCGGCGCTCACGCTTCTTCTTTCCATACCTGCTGTAATTTCATATCGCATGGGACTATATGGCGACAGGTGCAAACCGCAATGGGAACCTCAACGGCTGCAAATCTAGTACTTTGCAGGCGTCGTGAGGCGATTTTTGACAGAACACAACGACCATAATTGCAAAGTCGTGCTTTCCTTTTAATACACGGAAATTTCGTTCGTGGATGCACAACCTGCTGTAACCTGCTATTATCAGGTATTGAAAGAACCTTTAACTTTGAGAGACCCGATACCAAAGTACGGAAAACTTATTCCTTATGTTATAAGACAGAAACTCTCCTCCATCTTTGACTATCATCAACATATTCTTCTGAATATGGAATGACCGGATAACCAAAGGGCAAGTTGAAGTTACAAGTAACATCTTGTAAGATGAAGGAACAGGTGAGGAAGAGCAAGAATAATCTTGACATATGAACAGGAACATGTACTAAAAAGGTAGTTCTGGATGTAACATCAACAATGGCGAATAAAGAAGAATGGGCAAATGCCCTGTGAGAACATGTCCTAGAATCAATGTAAATACAGAAGGTGTCAGAAAGCTTCCTGTTCAATGGGAATCCATGGGCGAAACTTAGAACCTGAACACATGCGCAGAATCCGCATCGATCGATGTTTCAGTGGCGTTAATCACGAAAAATATTGGTTTCTTCATTATAGCTTTCAAACCATGAGGTTTTCCAATGTTTCTTCAGGTTATAATTGTCCCAGGAGTACAGGGAACAGACCCAACGGACCAGACGAACGGACAACCACATTCATTTCAGTATATATAGATGTAGAAATCAATAAATTATTTTTTTGCGTTGGATATACTTCGTATTTTTCAATTTTCCTACCATACCAGACCACACAAATCAAGTATGTCGATGAAGAATTTGCAGCAGACCTTATAACATATGACGAGCACCGAAATTTATAGTCGAAGTGTGGTTTACAACTTGCACTTGCAATTTGGTGGAATTAGAAAGTGCACCATCACCTTAAAGCGGTAGCCGGCTGTAAAACGTGAGCGTAAGCGGCTAAAAATGTTGCTGCTTTTTTATTGTTGCTTGCCGGAGAGGGCGAAGGATACGTCTAGACGCGGGGGCGCGTCCTGCAGACGCGCGCTCCGCGGTGATGCGCGGAACATTTTATAGCAGAACATGCCTGATGCCTTCTGCATAAACTTCCATCATAAATCTTTGAAGCGTTTAGAAGCAGTCGCGCATTCGCGAATAGAGAAATAGCGGCGAGGAAGAAAGATGCGAATGCCAAGTCTGCACATTTCTTCGTCTTCGGCGTCGTCTTTCTCTTTGCTGCATTGCTAGGACAACGCGTTCCCTGCTAAAACTCTTCCGAGTGCTTTGCCCAGACGTCGCACGCACTAGGAAGTTGCAGAGAAGAAGTATGAAAGTATTCACTGCGACTGCGACGAAGAGTAGTGGCGTAAAGTTTTCACACCTTTTGTTTCACCCGCCTACGACAGTTAAATTTCAAAAATGTTTTCTATAGTGTTGCAGCAAGACCATATTGCAATTTACAACATTTTCAATACTCATATACAATCGACAATTTAGTTCTAGTCTGACCATATCTAATAGTAGTAATATTACCATGCTTAGTCTAAAAGAGCTCGAATAGGTCAGGAATAGTAAGAAAGGGTGCTCGCTTTGTAGATTTAGCGACCTCAAATTAGCTAGCCAAACTTTAAATAACAATAAACTGCCAATTGTCGAAATTTTGAAACCAATTGGAATCTGGTCTTGATTGTATTCATTAACTTATTATAATGTACTGAAGAGCAGTAGCCATCCACTTCGGAAGTCTACATTCGGATCGAGATAAAATGCGCCCGTAGAGTTGTGAGCGGCTATCAATTGACTTATCTCGGTTGGATACAGTTTCAATTTACTGCAGTTTGCTCTTTACATCCATATTTTATTTCATTCAAAGCCGATGAGCCGATGAACGACAAGATAACCACCCAGAAAAATGAATAAAAGGAAGGAAGAAACTGCAAGCAAATTGAAACCACCCTTAATGGGTACGACAAACCGATACCATCATTGAAAAGCGAATTAAAAGTATTCAAACTCGATAGAGTCATGACTTGCTAAGAAGTCAACTGATGTTTTAGATGTTCATTTTTGGCAAGATTGCAAAACAATTTCCATGGTTGCTGTAAAATTATGAATGTTAATAAATGATTTATGTTCATTTAAGTGACGCGCAAATGATCCGACTCGCCACGATGTTAATAAACACTTTGCATACATAATGTCTTATTCGTCGCTGTAGAGGCCGACATATCACATTTTACAACATCATAAAAAGGCGTTGAATGTCCGCCATACTTATCGCGCCCTTGCAGCAAATAATTAGGTGCTTAGAAATTTATACCGTCATCCAGTTCTACATAATCCGAAACTCAACCCGCTCTTGCTCATCACTGCTGGGCATCTAATTATAGGGTTCTATAGTGTCCATTCCAAGTAATCAAGATATTATAAACATCCCCTCTTGTTCATTACACTTCACTTTCTTTTCTCAATTGTCTTAATTCGTGGCCATTGAGAATGAGATTATTAATTTTATGATTAATAATTGCGGTTACAGCAACAAACAACAATTTGGAGCAATTTAACGGGAGCCATCAAGGGCGCACTGAAATTACACAAAATTGGTACTCGTCGGCCATTTGGCGATTGTTGACCGAGGGCTGCATGGTGGGGCGGAAGGAAACTCGTCTGCCATTGTTTCTGACGCTAATTACATAGCAGGAATTAAGGCTGGTACGCATTAAGCAGTTGGACGACTGCGCCGCGCCCTCTCGCGCTCCAAACATGCGTGCCCCAACTCATTCAACCACAATCAACAGAAATGATATTCGAGTGGCGTGCACACACTCCCAAGTCTTCTTCAGCTGCCACAGTTGAGCAATGAGAACACAGCGTTCTATAGAACCTCCTTATTCTCGGGAGAATACTTTCCGAAAGTTCGCCATAGAATCAGAATGTAAAAAATAAAAATCATTTTCCTTAGAAACTGTAATCACTTAAGTGGAATAGAAGCTCGAAATATAGAAACTGGATAGCAATTTTAACCCGCGAATAGTGATCAACAATGGTGGCACAAAGTCTGACAACATTAGCTCTACTTAACCAAAAGCCCCGCTATTCTCAGGAAGTGACAACATCCCATCAGGATATAGGGATGAAGGAAGTCTCGGCGTAATTGCTTTCCAAGTGCAATGCACACTCAGGGGTGGCTGGCGGCTGCATTGTTGACGTGCATGAGTTTTCGTGTAATTGACGCATTACTCACGAAAATAACCCCGTTAATTATCTGTTATTCATTGAAAAGACTGTTCAGACCTGTCATTGTTTTCAAAGGGTGAAATGCGTATGTTCTGAGATGAAATGAGTGTCGCATTGTTCAATCACTCATTATTCGCAATCCCATAGTTATACTGTCAGACTACTTGCCATATCTTGCGTTAATTTGAGCAAATAAAATGCAATTCCGGGCTGAAATTCGATGTAAGCTGAACAATTAGTGAGCGAAGAAGTAAATGGTTGATGCATGTGTGAACTGTGAACTTGTAACTTTACTACTTTGCAACGCCGACATTATCATCCATAGAATGGCAAATAAAACGCATGCGAATACAAAAGCAACGCTTAAAACACATCTTTCTTCTCTGTGATGTGTTCTTGCGCAATGTAGTTTCTTACATGGCGGCGAAGGGTTAGAGGAAGAATGTGATGAAGGAATTAGTTCCATGGCACTATTTTTACTTACAAATAAATGCGGAAAATGGCAAAAAAGCAACTGAACAAGAAGCGCATCATTTCGCTTGCGTTTCATGCATTCTTGTAGGAATTCTGAGAATGAACGTGCGGACACCGACAAAGAGAAGTACTCAGCGAAGAAGGTGGCGTGATTAATGTCTTCATATTTGAGCAGGCTGTCCTTAACTCGTTGGCGTAATTAAATCTTTGCGGTCTCTGAGAATATGCGTAGAATTCCAAGATCTCAAATGCATCAAATCCAAGACGATAGAAACTGTTTTTTAAGATAATTCCTTCAAATAAACGAAATACATAAAAGTTTTAGTGTAGTTGCTTATGAAGTTGATGTTTAGAACCGTTCCTAGTACGAAATATAGATAGCCTACAAGCAGTCTCACTTGTAAAATTAATATTCATTTATTATTGATAATCAATGGAAAAATATTTGAAAAACTGTGTTATTATGAATTGAAGAAATGCGAAAAACAAGATTCGTCGATTATTATATGAAAGCAATATTCAGCATTGGTGCAAACTTAATTTTGAAATGAATGGTTGCTGGTTGCATATCTTTAGTAAACGGCTAAGAAGCAATTTAATTAAAATCGCCCAGCGCGCTTCCGGTTTCCGACTTTTTGCAATCTTCCGCTGCCATCATCACCAATTAATTGCAAGTAGGATGAACGTGTTTGATCATGTGACGTCTACCAAATGATAAAAAGGTGAAAGTAACGTTTAGTTCCTCTTTAATTAAGCAAAAGTCTTATGGTCATTCTTAAATTTTTGCCAATTCTCGAATCAGCGCAATTTGCAATAAGTTTCATTAGTTTCTGTCTTTTTCAAGGCAAATATCCAATTTATTGATTACAGTTTTGGCTACCAGTTGCTTACAGATGCTTCGGAATATGGGAATTCGAGGGTTTATTCATTTAATTTCAAATTTACGAGTGATAAAATGATAGCAGTACAAATTTAATAAAATGCGACTGTGACAGAAAGAATTGACAAAAGAGGGCGGGAAATAATTTGCCATTTTACGAGCTCGTGCGCTGGTAAACCTTGCATCTTCTCGCAGATAATTTGAAGCGCGAGTTTATTATTATATAGCGACCATCGCAATAAAAACCACTTGATAGCCGATAAATACAGTAAAAAAACGCCAACCCAGTAGTAGAGTAGTGAGAGTCTCTTTTTAATGCTGATCATTTCATTGCGTCATAATGATGATCGTAAAAAGTCAAAAAAAAGAAGTAATTATGCATTATAGATCACCTCTTTAGCTCGCTGAAAATTTCCATCTCATTTCATCTCATCTATGAACAATTATGCAATATTTGCGAAAGTTTAGCAAATTACTTAATACAATCTAAATCAGTATTTCCCAACCAATCGAAAAATAAAATCTTTCGAAAAATAAAAGATTTTATGATGCAAACCGGAAATTATATAAATTAAAGCCCAGGATAATAATTTTAGGTGCTCAGTTTCTTAGATTAGCAAATGATTGTCCTGCCATTGACGAGAGTCAATAGAGCTCAAAAGTTCCGTCAGCAAAGTTTAATTGATAGGCGAATGGATACTTGACATGTTTTTGCTCAACCATCGGTTAAAGCCGGCTGGGAAAAGGAGCAATGCAGTAATTAACTTAGGCCATTCAAGGATTAATCATCTTGAGCTTAAAGAATTCCTTGATAGTCGTTTGATGGACGGCGCCCTTTTTCGGCGCGATTTTACAGCGTGTTGGAGAACATGGTCCCTCATCAATGTGCGCCTTCGAATTGCAGATAAATAACAATTTGCTACCGTCTTTGTGACACACTTGAGCGCTGCAGGCCGATGGCCTGGACGTGGTTCTTCTCTTGGCGGCGATTCGTGCGCGAGCAGCAATCGTCTGATTTCAGGCGCAGATACTTTTAATTATAGATTATTAAGATGATTGCATCTGGCCAGTTGGCGAGCTGACGTCTCAATTCCCGCTGACGCGCATCAGCTGCCTGCCATCGTGCTGCCCGCTTGGCGCACGCACCCAAATTGCTTCATTACGTTGGCGTTCATAATGAAACGGGCATTCGTGCCGGGATACGACCCATCCAACGATGGGCGGCGGAGCCGCGAGTCATTCGCCGATGTGCGTGATGACGCCGTCTTGACGCAGCATCCAGCGGCGCAAAGCGCGCCTTCGCGGTCATCGCCTAATTACGCCGCGCGGTTAATGGATGGGAGAGGCCATGTCGAAGGGCAATTAAACGGCTCGAATCGGGGTTGGGAAAGGCGGGGGCGTTGCTTTCCGCTCGAATTGTCACCCGCCTGTTCCACGTTGTTGGCTTATTTGTTTGCTTCCGGCTCGACCGTGGCCGGATGGACGCCAGCGCTGTAATGGCGGATGCCGCCAAAGAAGCAACCAGCGTTAGCAAACGCCTCCGCCAATTATACGCCATTGTTTATTCACTAGCATCGTGATGATTCCTGATCGTTCGAGATGATAAACCACCCCACCAAGGAAGCTCGAGACCATCAATGCGCAACGAATCGTGCAACAATTAGTTTCCAACATGGCTTAAAATCTGCACTGTTGCGCCATCCGCTTAATAATCGCAGCATGTTGGAGCTCGGCGATGACGTCATTGGAGCTGATCACAACTCGGCGATGACGTCATTGGAACTGATCACAACTCGGCGATGACGAGGTCGCAGTTTTTGCGGATTTTCTCAGGAACTACTAGGTGTATCAGGATGATTCAAAGTGCAGCCTGTAGGACGTTAAATTGCACATCCAATGATATAAGATTCATCTCTGAATTCCTGCTAGTTCCGGTAAAAAAATCAGGAAATATGTGCGCAGTTTTTAGGCATTTTCTCAGGAACTACTAGGTGTATCAACATGAATCGAAGTGTAGCCTGTAGGGCGTTAAATTGCACATCCAATGATATATGATTCACCTCTGAATTCCTGCTAGTTCCTGTAAAAAAACAGGAAATGTGTGCGCAGTCTTTAGGCATTTTCTCAGGAACTACTGCGTGTGTCAGGATGACTCAAAGTGCAGCCTGTAGGGCGTTAAATTGCACATTCAATGATATAAGATTCATCTCTGAATTCCTTCTAGTACCTGTAAAAAATCAGGAAATGTGTGCGCAGTTTTTAGGCATTTTCTCAGGAACTACTAGGTGTATCAGCATGAATCGAAGTGTAGCCTGTAGGGCGTTAAATTGCACATCTAATGATATAAGATTCACCTCTGAATTCCTGCTAGTACCTGTAAAAAAATCAGGAAATGTGTGCGCAGTTTTCAGGCATTTTCTCAGGAACTCCTAGGTGTATCAGCATGAATCGAAGTGTAGCCTGTAGGGCGTTAAATTGCACATCCAATGATATAAGATTCACCTCTGAATTCCTGCTAGTTTCTGTAAAAAAATCAGGAACTGTGAAATCCATTTCACCCTATCCTTTAGGAATTTAATAAAGTATCAGTTTCTCTGCATTTCTTGCAACATATATATTCAGGACCGCAAGAAAAATTTGTGAAAAGGCTCTGAGCACAAAAGCAAACTGAATCTAAGTGTTGATCTCTTCAATGAGCGCGATTTGAAAAGGTTTAGCTGATGTTTACACAGTTTCCCAGCATCCATGACCAGGTCAGAGTAATCCTGCTGCGATTGGCATTCCAAGCTTCCCAGCTGAGCAACGTCCGAAAAGTCAACACCCGAAAATGCGTAAAAGGTAGGAGTCAAACAGTGTGATGCGATAATTCATATTTATAAACGCCCTGCTGCGAAACTCAATCCGAGCACCCCAAAGATCGAAATATAATCCTCGAGTGTTGACAGAAGAAGTTAGGGCGCTTAAGTTTTGCGAATGCGCTCGCCGAAGATTTCAATGTTATTATAGGGGTTTGTTGCGGTTTTCGACCGCCTGAAAGGCCAACGCTGGCCACCTTGGCGTGTGCAGTTGGATAAACACCCAAATCGATGGTCGTATCGTAAACAAACGCGTGCACCCGCCACCCGGACGCGCGCTTTAATAACGTGCACGAAATGAACAGGATGCTCACGACCATCTTCATCGGCGGCATCGAGTGCCATAAATTTCACCCGATACACCCAACTCGGACAACTTGCGTGCAGCTCACCAGCTGCAGCTGCACAAACCTTGCCGAATGGGGCACGACAGTGGCCCGCGTCTTCTTATTCTTCTTCTGCTTCGAGAATCAATTTGTTTGATGTAAACGCGCCGATAAAACTCTTCACCACACACGGCAAGTCCCCAAGAGGCGCGGGGCGATAAATAACAGAAAGCCAAACGAAACAATTGCAATCGCCCACTGAAGACATCTAAAGAATGAAGAGAAAGTGGTCTGCAAACCTACAAAAACCAATTAAATTGTATTTAATTTAAAAATTCTGTCGTGGAAGCAGTGTCGATTTTATCCTTGTTCTTGTCTAAAGATTCTACCAGTATAAACGTTCTGGATTAATGAAAACTAATGGTGGTCAGAAAGCTAATGCCATATTCTAAAGTTGTAGAGTATAAGGATTGTTTAGTTCACGAGTTATAGGTTGAATCTTTGAACTTGTTTTTAGTCAACCCTACTATGAGGGTACCCGTAAACTGGGTTTTTCAAGCTTTCATCTCTCTTTGAAGTCATCAAAATCAAGCCGCGCAGGATTTATCCAGTGACCAGACGTGTTCTGATAATAAAACGTAAAAAAGAAAAGTACTGAGTTGCTCAGGTCAGCTAACGACTTTATAGGAGCGAATGTGGCAGAATTTATCTCTACCTTAAGACACAATCACGATGATCTTGAGTTAAATGACACTGTGGTGCATTTCGTACAGTTTTCTTCCATTTCTTAGTCTCAGAGTCTTCCCTTGATCGCCCTAAACGTGCTCGGCTAAAATATATCCACGTCAGGATCAGCCTGAGGTACAATCTCTTATTTCTCTTTTAACTCTCATTGTTTAACGAAATGAATAGTGAGCTAACCGCGTATTAGAGGATAATTTCAATACCGGTAGTCTCTATTGCGATTCCTAACTGGTATTGACTGGTATTGCTGAGAAATTTGCATAAAACAATTATTAGGCGTATGAACAATGACAGAGAGATTCAAAAAGAACGTGGTTTCATCACGATGCAGCGAACTGCAGAAATTAATTTGAAAGTGGCGAATTACATAAAATTGCAATTACTCGCGTGTTTGAGGGGTGCGCATATATGCATACTCATCAATCATTTTATTAACGAGAGCAGTAAATAATGAATTTATTTCGATGTTTGGCACCCCCTTTGAAACGCAATCCGCACCAACAGATGATGCGGGTGGTTGCTGCATTTTCGCCATTTAGACGAGTTTCCGCAATCATCTCTGATGTCCGTAATTACTGCCATCCGGGTTGCTGATCATTGAATGTTGTTGCAGTTATAAATGTTTAGAAATGCATCAGTTTCAAATTTATGCACACAAGGAGAAGAGCCTTAAAACCTCGCAGAACCTAGAGGATGAATGCAGGGACCATTCCTCCCAAACTTACCACTATAGTGTAATTGATTCAAGCAATAATAATAAAAAAAGAGAAACTCTGAGAATACAAAAATTGGCAATTGGAACACGACTTTTTTATAGTCCACAATAAGCTATAAGCTGTTATATTACTCTTATTATTTGGTGCTCCTTTTCATTGAAATTGGAGTTGAGGTGGACGACAAGAATACCCTGATACCAATCTAATTAAAGTCGCTGATGTAAATGACGTGTCGAAAAGAAAGGTGATATTAATCCCCCAAAGTCAGATGAAAATGTTAACGTCCATGGTATAGAATCCATCGTGTGCATTTTTTATATGTGTGCAGAGCTGACAAGATACGTTTCAAGCCGTTGTGGTACATGCGAGGCGTGAATGTGTTACGCTTGGAAATAATTTATTAAAGCGTATCTCTATGACGTATCTAGATATTTAATACGCAGTTTCATTTCGAATGCCCCATTACAAGAGATTTTTTCAAAGCGCGCTTGCCGTCATCTGCACCGAGGTATTAGAATCGCATTCAGAACGCCGAAGAGGAGAGCAATGTGAAGGACTGCATGCAGTTGCAGCAACTATTTGAGAAAATTTATGCGTTAAAGGGCTTAATGTCGTCATAAAATATTCATAAGTGCATACACCCGAAATTTGAATGCCACACCTGCTGTAATTTTCATTTGACGTGTTTCGGTTGCTTTGCTGGCTATCGCTCCATCGCCTGGAACATCGTATTAGTTTCCATTTGATTCAATTCTGCTTCGTAATATGCAAATCATGACTGAGGTACTTGTCAATGAAACATTTATTCAAGTAAATATTTCATCAAAATTGTCAATAATTTGTTTATATTCCTCTTATAATTAATTTCCTCTTCTACATTCTCATTATAATTACCTACACTATAATAAAACAATTTAGTTTGTTCTTTTGCAAAAATTTCTACGTTGAAATTTATTTTAACCATTTGTTCAAATATGAACATGACTGCCATCTATGAGGTAACATCATCCTTTAATCATTACATGTATTCAGTTTTCTGGATCACAACATATTTCATTACAAGTATATATTTTGGAAAATATCTCATAAACTACAATGGTAATTTGATTAGAGGTAGCTTTTGATTTATCCTTAAAAGTACATATAAAACAGTACTGAATCGAAGTATAAATGTTTATTAACTTATTTTATTGTTATCCTAATATCTGGAGATTAATTACCACTTTATATTTAGTTTTAAGTGTCTCTTTTGAATTCTGAATAGTAAAAGACGAATAAAAGTACAATTAAGTAGTCAAAAACAATGCAGTCACTTTATTACTGCTGAGTTGATTATAGTTAATTATTGTTAATTGAAATTGAAACGAATGAGTGTGCTTTCCATCCCAGAAGTCTCAAATAGGCAGCGATGAGTTAATTGCAATGTTAAAAATACAATAAATTACTAAGTCAGAATTCAGTAAGAATCTATAGTATAATTATAGAATTAATTTAGTAAACAACGGCCTTAGAATCTAAGCAGGTAACGAATATAAGTACCTGGGAATAATTATAGATCAATGCAGAAGTAGTCAGACTATGATATTAGACTCTTTTATACGGAAGCGAAACTTGGTAACTAAAAGCATCGGAAATTGATATCTGTGGCAGAGGGGCTAGGAAAACAGGATATCAAGATGATTATGTGAGTTCATGAAACGAAATCCGGTGGTATGGCTATGTGCAGAGAATGGCGGGGAGCAGAAACCCAAAAAGACTTTATATGGGCCTCATAGGAACGAAGAACCAAAGAAGGCCAAAGGCAACGTGGGCAGGAAGACTGGATAAACAGAAGACGATGGGAGTTGGGAATCGAAAGGCGCAGGATGCTATAAAACATTTATATATTTAGTAAATGCACTAAACCACTATTGCATAGAGTGCATCGCACTAAGGGTGCAACGGAAGGCAACCTTAGGGAAGGAGGCACTGACCCACGCTGAGATGGCTAAACT
>JAOEHK010005041.1:0-14003 GCA_025447835.1 Labidoglobus nevermanni
GTATGGAATATTTGGCGCCCGCCAAGAATTTTTAATGTAGTATGGCGCCCTTTTCATAAAAAACGTTGCCGACCTCTACCATAGACCATGGGTATTAAACTCGCGGCCCAAGATGACCATATTTGCGGCCCAGGAACATGCTCAATATTTCATTTCCATCGAATTGTTTGTATTTTCGGAGTAAATTGATAACACACACACACACACATACATTTATTTTTATATATATATAGATTATACGGTTCTAAATGTGGCGTAACGGACCTCTTCTAGAAATTCCCCATCCCCTTGATGGCGGTTATGATGAACTAAGGGCAGGAACGATGCAACCTTTTGCGGGGAATTAGTGCAAATTTTACATGGAGATAACTTATTTAGGGGGCAGGAAAATGTCCCTCTGCACGGGGTGGCAGTCAACCATGTTACCCCACTGCATCTATGGGGTTCTGTATCGATCAAGTTTTAACGTTCATTGTAATCAATTCGGTTTAACGCTGTGTCCTCATTGGCGTCGGCGTCAGTGCATATTATACATGAAGCTGGATAATATCGGGCCTGGCTTTCCAAATAGTTGACGATGGTGCGGTTAGACATGGAAGCAGAGCATGGCAAAGGTAAAGTGAACGGTGGCAGCGAACATGGACAACAACATCAATGAGGCTTGGGGTCAGCCAAGCTGGTGGCTAACATTAACAGCGATGCTTTTAGTGCGCCCTATGCAAACTGACACATAGTAAATTGTTAACACGCGAAATACAAGCAGAGCGTAAATGTGTATGCCCCAATTTCCAACCTATTTGCATTCTGCTTACGTTTCGCAAAACATTTATTATTCATCCAGGCGCACCGCTGAATGGAGCCCCATTTGATTGCTATTGCTATGATTGCTGTCGCTAATTGTCGCGAGTACGCCAACCTTGCAACTGTGGCAAAACAAGACTATTTTCAGGCCAACTGGCTTACTTACGGGCACATGGTTGATATACCAGGTCAGGTCGGGTGTTGGGTCACCTGCTCCCGACATGCACTCCAGTATCAACATGTCGTCCAACATATATGTATCTGACAAGCCGGTGATGTAAGGTGAATCCTTTGGAATAGCTGTTAACACCAATTTTATTACTTTTAATCAGTTTAACTTGGCAAGTCGCAATATAGGGACCAGAAGCAAAGGTAGGACAGCAATGGCGTCGCATAACGGGATCTTATAGACAGGAATCAAATGCAAGTGCCCATCATTACTGACTCTAGATCTGGAGGCCAAATATACATAATTTCTATAAAATAGTACAAGAGGGATAGAAATAAGAAGTACATGATATTGTAAATATTATAGTAATGCCTTAGTGGGAGCAGGTTTAATCATAAGGTCAAAATCAAATAATTTGAAAAACTAAGCTCCCAGAAACCCATAATCGGATGGAAGAATCAAATTAAAGGAAAACGGAAAGTTTTGCAACCAGCATTGGACAATGAAACTTTAATTTTATGCGAACAAATACATTCGATATGGATTATGAGAACAGAGGTTGACTTGGCTTGACTTGAGGAACATGTCCTAAGGAAAAGCGACAATAACAAGTAATTGGCGTGGATCCATTGTAGGCAGCCTTTCCACTTACTTGCAACAGTAACATTATGTGTTTCGGATGCGAGTCGGAAAGCTGGGGCTTCGCTAGATACTTCGCAACGATAAGCTCCGCCACTGTGTTCGCGAGTTAGATTCGTCAATCGCAGTTTGCAGCGAGTCTCATCACAACTAGTCCAGTTGGCTTTCATATGTACGCCGGCGACGGGAAAATTAATCTTATTTGGTCGCTGATGAGGCATGTACCTACAGACAATAAATATTCGTAGCTATCACTAATTGATTATTCACGTCTCGCCAATTTTCAATAGCAGAAGTATCATCAACAGCATTCTAGTGCGAACAATTGATCCACCATTAGGGCTGCCCAAGCATTATATCAATTAACTCCATTGATATATCATGACAGAGCCCAATTACCATTTACGGATCCCTAGAGATCTGCTATTGTCAGCCAGAGCATTGTAACATTTAACAATCATTTGCCATTGACGACAAAAAACTCATGTTATATTGCAATTTACTTTCAAGTAACAAAGCGAGGAAAATGGGACACATTTGACCACGTCAAATTCTCGGCGTTTTCACCATTGGGGAAGTTTCATTACTTTCCTTAGTTTATATCTGCTAATTCATCTTCCATGGTTAAAGAGTAATACCCGAGATAGTTGAAAGTAAAAGGAGGGTGTTCCCGGAATATGAGTCTTCCACTGGTCCGAAAGGATTAGGACATAAATAAACATACCTGAAAAACTCTTGATCATCCTTATACCATTTGACGGCGTACAACAATTCAGCTCCCATGTCAAAATGGCAATCCATGTGCAAATCGTTACGAGTGTCTGCCACAACTGGGACACTCATGTTGGTAAGGCGGAGCGCAGTGGCTGTAAACGAATGAAAAGGCAATGAAAACATTTGAACATGTTAAAAATTGAGCGTGCCTGCGCAACTCTTAGAGCCGTGAAAAATTTAACGATTAAGCCACAATGGAATGGATGGTAAAAGCTCGTCCGAGCATTCCGGGGCACGTCGTTGTCCTGCAATGTCCGTGGAAACGACGTCGACCAACGTGACGATGATAGAGATAGCTGCGAGGCGAAGCTGTCACAAGTATGAGGAACATTTTTAGTTGCCACATTTGCAACTTTCATGCTTCGGCGAATTTTACGCAAACATCATTGAAGTCAGTGATGCTTCGCTGCTCGCATCGGGTCCCTCATATCTCCAACATTTGGGGATGTGGAAGGACACGCAGAAAAAGTGTCACTGATGATCTAGGCAGGGTTGTTATAGTCACACATATGCGAAATTGATATGGGCACATTGAACTTCGACGACTTCGACAATCAGACATGAATCAGGGACACATTGGTTTTTATTCGAATATTCCGGTTACATTTCCGATGAGAATCATGCAACTTATTACCAATCAGTGTCTAATGAATGACTAAGGCCGGAGATCTATCCGACTATACTGTGCTCATAGTTTCTTTTGTTGATGGAATGTTGTAATAGTTATTGAACATTTGCGCGATGCGGAAGCATCCCTTTGGCTGCACAATTTTATTGTCATCGCATTTTTTATCTTCTTCTTCTTGCGATTCCAGCATTCTACAGCTCCTTTATGCAATTTAAAGGACGATGTCGGATTTCACCTGAACGGCATATCTTCCTTATCAGTCGGTACGAGGAAATGAAAAATCATTGAAGTAAATAATTGCAATTAAAAATTTCATCACCGGTATGCATTAGAATGCTCTTTGAAATTGAAATTATGACAGAATTATTCCTTATTGAAATTCCAGTGAGCAAATCTAAGGAAGCTTGATTTGGGGGATGATTGGAATTCATATTGAAATACCAATAAAGGGCGGAAATGTGAAAAATAAAGTGTTATGGCAAGGAATTGGAATTGGCGGCGATATAAATCAAAATTATTTATGATCATTAAGCAAATCAAATCTTCACGCTTGATTCACTACGAATGCAATAAATTATTCACTTCTTGCGTCCCAAACGTTTTCCTGATAGAATTCACACTAATCTTAATTCTTCTTTCTCTTCAGCTATTTGTTCTTTAATTAAATATTTGGTTATTCAACCATACCTCACTCTACCAGTTGTTGATTTTCATCCTCGTCCTGAAATTGGTTAAGGAGTAAGCTTTTAATTGATATATATACGATATATCTATATATGTTGCGGGGATCGGTAACCTTTTGGGCCGCATTGATCCAAAAAGTCTTATTGGGTCATCAGCACATCTATAGAGGATTTTTTGGAACCTACTGGTTAGGCCTCGTAAAGGTACGGTACGTACCGGGTACTTAGAGGCACGTACCCGCAAAATTGGATACCTTTTAAACTCGGCATGTACCCTATGTGTTTATAGAAGGTACGCATACGGATATTACATCGTAGTTTCCGTACTGGGTACGTACCCGTGTCGTACCTTGCTGAGGCCTACTACTGGTATTCTCCCTGCTTATTAAAATAAGCGGGCCGCAAACCTGCCGCGAACTGCGGGTTGCCGACCCCTATGTCTTACACAGTAATTTCTGGTCGTAGATGTTTAGTGAAAGTTCTGTTTTTGGTAGTACAGTATTAATTATTTCAATCTCTTCATTTATGATGCATAGGATCCTTATACTCAGGTTTTGAGTCCATTTTATGACGTTATGTCTGTATATCTAATGAAACCAATCTAGAATTATATTCCACAGGCGGCACAAGACACTAACATTGGATATAGGAAATTTATTATGAAATTATTTTCGAACCTTTGTCGTTCATCCCGCTTGGCGACCTGTGGTTTCTCAATTTTACATCCGACTAGCGCAACCATGAATGAATAAATCATAATGCAATGAACAATTCATTTTCAGCCCTCAGAGCAGAGGACGAGAACTCACACATCAGCAGTGTACTCGACTTGGAAGTAGGCGAATTTGTAGGTGCGGTATGTTCTGACATGGAATGTGGGCACCCAATTGCTTCCAAATAAGATGCCATCGGCCGCAGCTACTCAAAAACAAAATCACAATCGAAAGACATAAAAATATCCCCAAAGGGCGGCACCATGCGGCAAATCGTCGAAATGGAATGGATACACTTGTAGGGCGTACCACCACCGGCGGCGGCAATCTGCGAGCGACAAGAATGCGCGAAATGGACTTTCGGAATTGTAATGGCAAAAACGTTGCGAATTGCCATCAATGGGGCGATAAAGCGAGAGAAAGACGAGGAAAGATGAGACTCTCTGGGACAGAACGGCATGAAATACACGAAACGAATCGCAGTTGCTCGCTGCATACATATGAAAATGGAAAACAATGAGATTGTGCGATTTCCGCACATGTGCCCTCTACTGGACTTGGGTTCACTGCGAACGAGTGGAAAATGAAAGGCAAATGGGAGCAATAGAAATATGAAGAATGGCGGCTTGAGGCGCATTTTATGGGGTTATGATTAGCGAAACTTTATCCACAATTCTTTCCGCTTTATTCCGCTCTTCTTTGCTTTCCACTCATGAGCCTCCATCCTCTGCTCTGGGCATGATTTTCCGCCCCTATCGCTACTGTTCAATGTTTCGCATTGCAATACATTTTTTATGGTAATTGCCCCAATGGCGCCCCTCGAAGGCACGTCTACATTCACAAAAATCACTGATGCAAACAATGAAACATTGCCGCATTGCAATAAAGCGCATTGTGCGATATTAATAACGGCTGTAAAAGCTCGCAGTCTGCCGACTGGCGCATAGCTGATGCGATTCCATGCGAACTATGCAGTGGTGAAAAAGAAAATGATCAAATGCATGACGGTTGAAAGCCCAGTCTGCTGTCGCAAGGGGTGGGCAGCAAATGAGCAATGCAAGACAAATAGGACCATCAGCGGATGATCATCATTAACATCATCATAATAGAGCAAGCGTTTTGCTGACACATTCCGAACCTAAAACTGAATTAATGCAAATGCGGATGTTACGATAGGATGCGCTCCGCTGGCCGTAAAGTATTAGGACTTTATGTTTGGCAATAAATCATAACGTGTTACAGACGCATTTAAACTCCAGCTTCAACAACGGGCCACGTCAATCAGGATCCGAATTCGCTGAGACTGGGATTGAGACCGGCCAGACCGATATAAAAATGTAACGTTTTATTCGTTTTAGGCACCAAAGCATGAAACTTGCGAATTGTTGGTAGGCGATATGTGGATTTGCCCCATAATCGGACTAGCAAGTGATGACAATATCCGTTGAAATGTTCAGGCGGAATAAAACCGACCTAAGGCAGATTTAATTCAGAGTTAAATCGGGGCCACTGATCGGAAGCAAGTAGTTATTAACAGACTCGAATATGAAGTCTTCAAGTCCGTGCTTACGAGTATTGGTTCTGCGGCATACAGGCGAACTAAAATGTGGCTAAATATTCAGAAGCAGTACGTACCTGAATTAATGACGAGCAGGAAACTAATGGCCCATCGGATCGCTCTAATAACGGAAAAAGTTTGCAACAACATGTATCGGGGCGAGTGTAAGCAAGTTTTTCCGACCACTTTTTCCCCGCCATTGCTTCCATATTCATCCCATACAGCGTGCGTGCTTGCGGCTTGCAATGCTGTCAGCTTGTGCAGTTTTATCGAATTTCGGAAATCTTTGGCGTGTTCAAGGGACTTCCGGTGCAGTTCGCCGGCATGCTCCGCCATATTCCACTTGGCCAGACAGGAGTCTGGTTGATGCTGGAGGCGACCGAATTGCTTCGCTTCCTCGTCGCCGTAATTCGCAAACTTATTTCGTTCGACTGCACAATCCTTCGATATCGCCGACCCACACAATTCCATTCGAAAGTCTTTAAAATCAGCCGCCTCGTCCGCAGTATTACTTCGCGTATTAGTTTCGACACCAGTCCCACGAACATCTTCCACCAGGCTGATTAGAAACGAGCACATTTTCCCGTTACTTGCTTGCCTGCTTGTCAGGAGACCGCCGACCCGCAGCATCCGAACCGAAATTGCTAATTTTACTACTTTTCCTGCAGCTCCGGCCGCAATTTAGCAGGATACGCGTTCAGGACCGGTGGATAGGAGGGATTGCCGACTATCGTCTACACAACAGTCACTTTTCATTAGCAAACTCATGATTTAACAAATTCCAGCGGCGGTGGTTGCGATGGCGGGAACGAACCGGAAGGAGCAACATTCGCCCAGCAACTGGGCTCTCTTCTTATACGCCTTGCGGGAACCTGGAGGATGAGAGGGGCGTGACCGTCCGCGAGATGGTTTAGCTTGAATTCCGGCGGATGTATAAACGCACGCGATTCTGGTGGCGGAAACAGCGGAGGCTGGATCAGTTGCTGGCGGTAGACGGCGCCGTTGCGGAATGATGCTGGACGAGCTCATCGGGTGCACGCCACCGTCAGAGAATCGCAACCGGAGAGGTGCGCGCGAACCCGACGCAATCCACCCCGCTGCCATATCTGCTCACGGGAATGCGTATTCAACGAGTGCCCTCTGCCCTTTATGTTCCCGGTCGTGCCCTCTTTTTACGCCCTCAGAATGTTGCGTGGAGAGTCGGTTCTCCTCAATTCACTCAAGAACACGAGTTCGATGAGCAGAAGGCCTGTCAATTATAAATCTTCATTGGCATATGATTATCTCATTTCCTATTAATTAACATATGCACACTCATTTGTTGGTGCCATAAAGGCCGCCCGTTCGTCTCGTCTCATATTGATCAAGTTTCGTCATATCGCTGAATAGCTATGCCAATTTCGAGCCCGATAGCAATTATTTCCTGTTATAGTAATTGTGCAGTTAATTGGACAAGGATGGCAGAGAAACAATTAGATTAGTATAAATGCATTTCTAATGTCTTCTCCACACCAAACGTGCAAATTCAGCCATTGTTCATCAGCTGAGGGATGAGACCTTCATCAAGATGAAATATTAACGGCACGGCGGTTCATTTTCAATCTACCAGCTCCAAATGAAAATATCTTTTGTGTTACACTCTTAAACTATTATACAATACTGTGCTGCCTCTGAATAACAACGTAGAATTAAATTCGTCGCAAGATTGCAATAGAGGATGGACTAGTCCTACCACACCCCCAATGTTGCGCTTCTGTTCTTACCATGTTGCCAACAATTTGCACCATATTCATGTCAGCATTCTTGTCCAAACTTGTGTCAACAAAAAATACGAATTTCAAAGCCAATGGAAAGATCCGGAAATACATGCGGGCATTGATTGCACTCGCAACCTTGCTCTAGGATTCTTCATTTAATCCGTTTTAAAGAGTGTGTTTACTTGATCCCGTTTTCCTCTGTTTATTCGTTCGTCCAAGCATCGTGAACTTGTGGGAGCAATTGCAATACTGCGCTTAAATTGAAACAAAATTCAATACCATGCTTACATCCGCCATGCTTCGTTCGCTTTGTTTATTGTTAATCCAAGAAGGGATGAAGTTACGGTTTAATTTTACAGACTTTCCGAAGACTCTGTCGACGGCTTTGCCGCCACCGGTAATCTTGAAGTACCTCAACTCTGCCTCGCTAGTCACCATCTAGAATAATACTAACACAATATTAATTCTGTCTCCCTGCGTCACTTTTTAACGAAAATGCGCCTGTCCTAATGGAAAATTGAAAACATTGCAAAAAGACAACGCATCGGTTTAGTCAAATTACCCATTCTCTCCTACAGGAATATTCGAATTTGCTTGCAAAATATCACCAAGAAAACCGCCACGAAACTCGTGAAAACGATACGTATCTCCTGCTCGGCGAAATCCTTCGTGGCAGGATGAGTAGCAAGGCGGAAAACTGGGATAAACTTTGCTTCCTTTGTTGCACATATTTTTTTCCATATTGTCATTCTTTCCAATATCGTGAATTTGTGTCTACTTCCATTTTACCAGATAACAATAATTTCATTGTCAAATTTGCCTACTTTCAAATATGCCTTGAAACTAATTCAACTACCTTGGTAGTTGACTCAACTACCTTGTTAGTTAAGTTAGTCCTAAAATACTCGTAATTACTTTGCTTTGCATAGTTAATGCAATGGTCTCCTGTAACTACTGCATTCTCATTGCAAATCGGAGATTGTCAGAGATTCCCGGTTTCCAAGTCTTTATTCAAGTTCCACTTTTATTGCCACTGATTTCTAAAAATTGCAACTTATCTCCCTGAAAGCATTCTCGGTACAGCTAAGTGTAGAAGGATACGAGAAATCTTTGAAATGTGTATGAAGCTAACCATAACTGGAAATTCCCTGCTGGATCATAAACGAATCTAAGGGCTCACGAGTGTAACATTGAAGGCATCAACACATAGATCCGGCTCTTGAACGACCATATAATATTGAACAATGGCAAAGCACCGAAGATAAGTATTTAGTATAGCAACACATTGGAACAGAAATAAATAGTAAGAGTTATCCTTTGTGTTGTGGCATAATCTACCTAGTATTTAACTATTTCCGCTCGTATCTGCTGGAACATAACAACGGCAACAGCGCCAAGAATGGGACTATACATAAGGGTGTTGTCCCAAGCCACAGTCTCTCTGCTTTCTGACTCGTATGAAAAGTAACCGTTGAAGTAAGAAGCCAATGTGTAGACTTGCGTAGTGTTAAGTTATTATATAAATAGTTAATCTAATTAAGTGAACAATCAAATAAATGTAGACTAAAGACGGTCATAGTCAGTATTGATGGAATTGGAGTCTCATATATCTATAGTATCGAGTTTGTTGACTTAGTGATTTACATTAGTTTCTAATGCATTCGTGTTTGATCTTCGGCTGTCGTTTTCTTCTTGGTGTAGCTAATATTAGCCCACATTCGAATTTCTCTGTGAATCATATTTATTCTTCTTCTCTGGTGGTAAATTTATCTCATTTAATTAATGTCAACATTTGGTTAGAAACCCTTCGTTATTTAATACCACATTTATCTCAAAATTAAACAAAACGCTCGAAGAAATCACACGCAAGGAAAATGTCCACAGACAATTGAACAGCACATTCGGATGCAGATCATTTCGAAAATACTGTAAATTTGTCGCTTATTATTTTAAGTCATGGTATCCTAATTAGTTTCAAATATTCGGAGTACTTGTTTGCGGACTGGTGGGCTGCAGTGAGCGCAAATGTTAGCACAGAAAAGATAGGGAAATCAGGACTAAAAGCTTAGCTCACTTACAGTACGAGTACCTAGATGGCGGAACCCAATGCTGCAATACCGGAAGTCGGATGCTGATGCTTAAATTGGGCTGGCACAGTAACAGCTTCTTCTTTTTGCTATCGCACGTTCGTTGGAGTCATCCAGAATCTGATGGGTGTGTGTCTGGAAGACACCACATTCACTACTTCAAAGAAATTATACTAGTTCACCGCATACAAATTGATTGCCTAATTTATCGACTTTTGTAAGACAGTAGTAGTAGTTTTTACCCCAAAGGCATCTTCAGTAATGTTAGCAATTGTGAATGAAACAACTCGACTTTGATTCGCCAATAACAGACATTCTGGGAATGAATGTGTTATGAAAAAGATTGCATACGAAATGTGCTCGTATTTGCAAAACAGAAAGGAATATTTGATCATGGCTCGTATAATAAGTTACGCTATGTCGCAGAAGCATCAGGCTCGTAAAATTGAAATTCGATACGAATGCTTTTCCCGCGAGCATTTTGGCCAAAATGGCATGGGTGCAACAAACATAGCATTGAAATCCTATGCCATCAGTAATGTATGACATACGTCTTGGCAGAGAGGGCGAGCACTAGGCGAAATAAGATCTGCATAAAAAAGCGCGTTGATAAAAGCGGTATGAAGGAAGGGCGACAAATTTGATGAGAAGCCTTCGAGGAGCGTACGCTAGGATCACGAGGGCGAGTTCAAGGCAACTACACAGGTGGCAAATGCATAAAAATAGAAATATTTAACTATAAAGTAACAGATACAGGAGCAGCTCAAACGACGAAAAGTTATCTAACGGCACGAATATAAACGAAAATCGAATGAAATATTGCAGACAATTTTGAAGTAGCAGTCGAGATTCGTTTCGCCACCCATCTCGACGGGCAAATACTTTGCTATTCCATTCCATCCTATTTTATTTCGCGCCATACGATGCCGTTCCTTGCTATGCCACTTGACGCCCTCCCTTCCGTCTTGGCTTAGACGTTCAGGAGGCAGACGACTGTCGCACGCTTAAACGTCGACGAAAATTTTAATAGAAAAGCAGCTAGTTGCTGGTTGCGTGCAAACTGGAAATTTAAAGGAATTGGCAAATGAAAACTGATAGCACAAAGATTGAGCTGGCTGGAACCGTGGCGAGCGAGCAGGCATGACCTGCCTATCTATATTTGGAGACAATATATGTGTCTCCGATGAAATGGTCCGTGAGACTTGTGCACGCGACAAACGAGAAGCAGATAAACTGGACCACTAAGGAGGAGCAGCCATCTGCCTCAGGGAGGCGACCTGCTCTATGTGTTTTCTATTCGGATCCTAGCCCAACATAAATTACGCTCGTCTTAAGTTGCGATTAACTTTCACCAGCGAAAAATCGCCTAATTAATCTTAATTCACTTTTAGATAGCCTTGCATTTATCACATACGTTCTTAAGTTTTCTGATATCATTTACATTTTACTTTGTATTCTTGGCATTGTTAGTAGTGTAGAAGTACAGTAAGCTCAGAATCCACGCAATGGATGCAATTTATGCTTAGTCAGTGTTTTATCACTTACTGTACGGTAGCAGAACGGTAACACAGACAGACACGGATGGCCCACGAATCTAGTAACTTGGGTTCAATCCCTGGCAAGGCGTGCACCTACTTTAGGCTACGGTGACTTTCTGAAAGAGTAGAGACTTCGTATCTGGTAGAGATCTCCTAAAAGGAACCGACCTTTCTGATTATTACCTAGATAGTATACGACCTAGGAAACGAAGCTTTATATGATGCCAACAGCGGAATGAATGACGCCGTAAATTTAAGAAATCCGAGCTCGCGAAATGGGAAGAGGCGAAGCCAAAGCAGATATAATGTTGAATCAGTTGTTCACTAGATAATGAGCTCGCTGATTAGTTTCCCGCATCCCTACTTCGCTAATCCTCCTATTGACGAGCTCGAAGCGGGAAAATAGTTACGAAACTGTTTCTTGTTTTATGCACCAAGTTATAAGTCTCCTAAATAGGTTCGCTATTGCTCCTTTTCATTTTTCACTCGTCCTTTCGAACATTCGAATTATTCTCCATTTTATTCATTGTATCATAAACATTATGCAGAAATGAGGTGGATCTGTGGTAGGCGAAACTTCGAGCAATTAACTCTGTATATAGTGGTATAGCAAGTGCGCTTGCTGGAATAAAGCAGTGTAGTGTTATTGTTGTCAATAGCCTCTAGCAGCAAGCAGGTATTGAAACGTTGCAAAAGGGATGGAAATTTAAAGCCGAATTGAACTGAAGTAGTCACGCATGCATTCGCGAATAAGGTCAAACAAATCATCATCTCCTATTCCTAACCCATTCGTCTGGATCTCTGAGGCGTATGTCTAAGGTGCCGACTATTCAATGGCGACGTGTCTACGTATATTACAATTTAGCATCACATTCAGGAGACGACATAAATGATGTCGTCGCACAAACAAAATACCGTCAAGTACATGAACGCTCCTAGGCACGCCATCGAACAATGGCGCCAACGTCAACAGTAATATATTGCATATTAAATTGCGCCTGAATGTGGCCCATTGCTGGATACCTCTTCTGCGTCGTCTAACATTCATCGACACGTCGTTGAGCAGATATAGGAAATATTCATATATTCGCCTTGAAATATATAACTGAATTACACGTGCCAGCTGTGTACTTCGTCAAGTGTTCTGGGACATCCCAGATTCAAGAAGAAATTCTCATAATGTAATGCGACATATGAAATGTCAATTAAGGCTGTTGACTCCAGGTGAATGGCAACAATAGCAGTACACAGTTCTGCTTGTGTCTGATATTAATTGGCTTTGCATCAATAACGAACTCATGTCCAATAATAACAATGTACAAACAATGATAACCACAGTTAGATCGACCATAAAGTAGCGGACGCTGTTCCAGCGGACGTTTGTACACGAGGCATGGCAACCCTATTAAGTTGCGATATTGCCGGCAGCTTATGTCTGTCGCTGACTATTGCTACAATTCTATTTTACAAGGCCGGCTTGCAGTTTCTTGCCTACAAGGAGTATTGCTAATGGAGCGCACAGATCCTCAATTCGAGCTCGAACGCAATCGTAACGCAATTGAATGTTTACTTCCAATAGTTGAGACCATCATCAACTCCAGATATGCACATATTGAATTTGCAGCGATAATACAATATCTTCACTGAATGCGGGCAAGAAGACTGCGGCCTACATCAATTGATTCCGCATTGATTTTCTGATTGCCTGGTACACAATTAAAATGACCCTATCTTTTTTATATGGAGGGCGAGTTCCTCAATTGGAGGAACTCCCGCAATTATGCCAGACGAGTAGACTCTTTGTGTAACCTCCTTAAAGAACTCCTACACTTCTTGCCAGATAATATGGCGAGCGTAATCTAGGATTTAATGCAGAGGGTACGGCATCTGATGCCTCATAGTCAGAGTCTTCATATCCAGAACTCTGCTTCAGATTCGGGTCATAACTGGACAGACGCATAAAGCATAGTCGACCGACTCCTCGTCTACCTCACAGCCTCGACATTATGTAGTTGGTGCAAGACCGATCCTGCAGAGATGCTTGTTCAGGTGGCAATAACATGTATACAGCCCTATGATACTCCTGAGTTGTGGGCGAGTCAGGCTTATGAGATTGTTGGCTCGTCTTCGAAAGTTGGCCCATTCTTACTTCGTGCCTAGAGGCCAATGGTTGATTTGAATTGGAGTAGTAGTAATAACAGAAGTAAAATGGCGCTGTGCCATGAAAAACAAGGATTTCTAGAAGTATTCCATTGGAGACCTAGTGTTGGCAACATCGCCACAACGCGGATCATGCAACACTGCGGGCGTGGCAGGATGGGTCCACTTTCGGTATCTTTTAAGAAACACTCGGCTGTCGAATCAAGTTGTATGTTATTCAAGAGCAGTACCGAAATACAAGTAGTTAAGAGTATAAAACTGAGATATAATGTTAAAAGTATAGTAGTATAGTATAGTAATAGTGAATAGTATAACATAAAACACAATTTTGTAAATTTCACTACGTGTCGGGGCAGTTTTTGTATTGAAGCTAACTTAATCATTGCTTAGTACTGGCTAGGTCTTAACAGGGCGTAGACTTTTTTTTTGAGAGATTGAAGGCAAATGCACAAATGCACGGTAATAACCCGCTGATGGGAAATCCATGTGTGGGGCT
>JAOEHK010005062.1:0-14000 GCA_025447835.1 Labidoglobus nevermanni
GTGTTCTATTGCATCTATGACATTATACTTCTTCCAAAAACCTCTTATTGTTTGTTTAATAATTCTCGGCAGGTTTCCATACTGCAGCGAACAAGCAAAACAAATGAATGATTAAGAAATTTTAAAATAAGCGCTATACTCTATGCAACTTTATGTGAATGCCCTTGGCCAAATAAAAGCGCGTTAAAGCGAAACAGCGTTAAACGGGACAGCGTAAAGCGGGGTCTTAGTGTACATATATGAGATTCACGTATTTTATAATTTTGCTAAAGCTTTTTATTAAATCAGTAAGTTTATTTATGGAAATGAGCCAGCAGAGATGCCCGTATTACCTTTTCCGAAATTTCATTGAATCTCTTTGGGATTTTATGAAATCTCGGAACGCTAATTCCGAACGCTAATCTCTCTTATACTTAAATATTAGTAAATAATAAATTGAAACTCACAATGAAATAATAACATGTATATCTACTTTAATTAAAGTCCTTAAAAATTGGCGCATTTTTTTACATCTTTTATTAGAAATATTTATCATTACAATTGTATTTCGTTTACAAATGGAAGGTACAATGTTTCTAACATTTACATTTGTAGATTAGAACAATATGAATAGAATATTGCAATTATATTGTTGTCATGATACAAAATAAATATGTCAGCACCTTTTAGTTTTGTGTAAAAAGTTCATAACTTCTTAGAATTACATTTTTGATACAATCATATTTTAAGTAATCGTAAGATGTTCATAATATTTCATCATATATTTTTAGCGTTTTTCTTCTAAGATAACTTTGATAATAATGTACATATGCATGAAAATACCGCTTTCACATATTGATAATGACAAAGAATATCGAAATTGTTAATGTATTACTCGCCATATTACACAATTGAAAATATCATTGGTAGCTATGAATTTCTGTGTTTTAGAGAAAATGTAATTCGAAGATCATGATTCCCGTTTCTATACGTTATACAAATATTATTTTATCTCAATAGTCGCAATATTTTTATTCCAATTTTATTTTACTGCCCAACATTCATTTTCATACTATTTTATGATGGACATCATTTTGTTATTTTGTGAATCACCTAAAATATTGATAAAAACGGAATACATGATTGCTATGCAGGGAAAATGTGCAAATATATAAAAGGTCGTAAAAAGATGCATCGTAACGCAAATTTCAGGTGGATGTAGTATAAAATATACCTAAGCAATACTTAATTTATTCATAGTTGACCGAAGATGTGCATCGATATGTACAATGAAAAGCCTGGACAATTGCTACGTGGCAAACTTTTCTTTCGTGCTCTGTTTGGGTTTTATTAATAATTAATCCACGTAATACTGTGCTATGCCAATCACTATAATCCTATTATTACTATTGCGAAAGGAGGAAGTACGAGAAAACAAGCAAATAAATGCACTATAATTTTGCGAATCATCGAGAAAATGCTTTCAAAACATTCAGTTGCACGCCACGGTGTCAGGAGAGAAGAACACAAGAGAAAAGAACACGGGGATAAAATAACACATATTATTAAATTTTAGTAATTTCATTATTTGCAAATAAAATCCAACAAGTTTAAAGATTGCAGACTTTGTCCTTTAACAATTCTATAAAAAATACAGACAATTGAATACAGACATTTGACTATGAAGAAAGTGGTGTCTAATATTGTTTATTGCGGCCTTGGAAATCCATACTTAAAGCGAGTATAGGTATTTCGCAAGTGCCAAAACATTAATAAACAATATTTGACATCACTTTCTTCATAGTAAAATGTCTTGCTGCGGACTCGCCAGCCACTGCAAAATTTTATTGGAACTTATGTTATTGCCGCAAGAAAAGGTTGTGGATGGATTTTTGCAAGTTCTAATTCTCCCAATCAACTGTATTTTCTTATAGAATTGTTAAAGGATACTGTGTACAAAGTCTGCAGTTTTTAAACTTATTGGATTTTATTTGCAAATAATGAAATTACGAAAATTTTAATAATATGTGTTATTTTATCCCTGTTCTTTTCTCCATGTGTTCTTTTCACCGTGTTATTTTCTCTCTGTTCTTTTTTCTCGTGTTCTTCTCTCATGTAACCGCATGCCACATCCATTTCATTCATATTTTAAGTATCTGATAATCCTATTCCGAAAAAGAGTCGTATATGTTGACAATTTTAGCAAAATGCATCGGTGCTTCATTAGATACTGAGTTTTCCAACGCAAAATCCAATCTGAAACTTGTTGCTAGGTCAACCAATTTCAAATAGCAATATTTCCTGCAGTCGCACGGTTCCAGGCAGTTTGCTTAAAAAGAATGTGTTAGAAGCAGCGTGAGTTATTTTTAAGCTCGACTCGGTAACTGGACTAACCACACATGAACAATCCATTCTTTGCTTACACAATATTTAAATGCTGCATTTCAAGGCTGCATATTATGATCATTAATCTGCTACTGGGACTGCTAGGGCTTTCTAAAAGTAGTGATGAGTAAAGATCCTAGATGGGAAGACATGTTACAGAACGATTTATGTGTGGTAGTGGAATTTGATTCTTTATCAATACATCGTTTGCTTAGTGGTGGATGATTGTCTAGGACAATGACTAGTTGTTCATTTACATTGATTCTTTGCATACAGACTACCAACCGCACTACTCTCGCACAAACACGAATTCATTATAATGATTCCAGCGGTTCTCCTCGACATCTACTCCGGGCTTCAATTCAGCGGGTCCACCAGCGGTGCCGGAGCCGCAACTACCCACCAGTTTGAACCCCTGTTCGAAGAGCATGTCGAAAGCCTGCTCGAGGAACGAGTGCTTCAAGAAGAAGCGGGAAGTGTAGCGGTCGGCCACCCCATGGTCTGGGTCCCGGCTCTCATTCAGCGTCTCCCCGAAGACGTCCCGCATCAGCGACACTCTGCCGCTGACCAGGATGCGTGACAGTTTTCGGAACTTTACGTCGGCCAGCCCGTCTTTGCCGAACTGGAAGCTTCCTCTGTATCCAACCGTGACGCACCCGGGTGCTCGAATCTGGGACATTTCCGTGATGATGTCCACAAGAGCTGTCAGCCGAAGTTTGTCAGCTTCGTGCCGGAGGCGGTCACGTTCGCGAAAACAGTCTGGTAACGTGATGTGACCGTCGCGCAGGAAGTCGAGGACGTACCGGAAAAGCACGCCATCGCGATCGAGGAAGTAGCGTCCTTTGGCGTCTTGGGGCACGCTCTCCTCGCCGGTGAAGATCGCCGCCAGGAGCGAGTCCGGCTGGCTGGTGAGCGTTGCCAAAGAGGCCGAATACGACACGCCACCGACGTTCAGCTCGACGACGGCAGGGAAGTCCGACATCACGCCCTATCGGTCTGGCCAGCACTGCGGAGCCCAGAGAAGGATCGTCCTGCGATACTAGAACGCAGAACCACCACCATCGCCGCCTCCACCGCCGATATGGATGCCGTCACCACTGCTTGCCAGTGCATTTCATCCCCACTAACTTTCCCGGCCCGTGCCTCCAGCTTTAGCCTCCCTATTAATTACACTCTTTATGTTTGCGAATGGTTACCTCCCTATAGTCATAGTCATAGTCAAGATGCCCGAGGCATTTAGGGGTTGCTTAAAGGTGAAATGGTCGCTGACCATTGGAGGGATACAAATTAGGTATGATGTAACAAAGAGTGAATACTGCGCTATCCTAGGCTGTTTTACTACTTCCGGATCGTAGCGGCGTGAGATGGAGAACTCAGGTCTTGCCTGTATGACCCTCCACTGCAGGCTGGTGATCTTGACACTGTGCGTGGCACTTCGCGTGATCAATACGATATCCTTCGACAATACAGCGCGCGCAGATGCTTTCCAAGATGTACTGTAAAGCAGTAGGACTTTGCCGGCTTGTCCAGCTAGTAAAAAGCCTACACAGACCATAGGTTCCTAAAATAGTCATCTCCAAACTGAGACAATTCATCGATCAGCAACTGGAAGCAAGCAAAACCGTTGCTCCCTTGATGATGCTCGAAACGTGTCGTTTTGTGGCAAGGATTCCTTAATTATTTACTATACATCTCAGCATGGTCGTAAAAAGTTGGATGTTGAGTAAAAAGTTAATGGTCAGCTTTCATCTTCTCAGCTTATCAGTACTTAGCAACAGGTTTACTTGTTGAGATTCGAGTTGCAACTTTTAGCGTTCATTGAAAGCTGAGTCTCCAATAGTTGAAGTGAAACATGAATTAAAGTTTTAATTAAATCTGTCACAAATCATTGCCCAATTAATTGCCCTTCCCAACATTGATTTGAAATCATTATCAAAATATATTTCAGCGGACTTTATATTTCATTTCTAGATAGAAGCTGTCATCCTGACGAGTTACGCTGGAATAATCCTGACTCACGCTTTGATGAATATTCAGTTCAAGCTAAAATCCACTGCATTCATCATTCATTAACGTTGAAAGCGAATGAATTGTGTGTTTACTTATAACGAAGGACTTGCAAGGGCGAAATGCAGTGGAATGGGGTGCTAAATGTAAATAATACATTCGTAATTTGAGACTGCATTCCATATTATTTTGTGTCTGTAATTTATCTACTACATAATTGGAAAATACAAATATTGCGAATAAATGCTAAATTCATATTGTGACATATTATCACATGCTAGATTCCGATCTGAATTATAAAATATAAATGAACTTCATTTCCTAGATTGTAATTCAAAAGCAATTTATATAAAAATGAATATTATGGGTCGGTCTGTGTGTATGTATGGGATCTCCTTCTAAAATTCAAATAATTCCATCGTAATGAAATATTGGGCATGCTACTTGTACTCCTGGGACAATCTGGAAGGAAAGACAATTGGAAAAACCTCATGGTTCGAAAGTTATAGCGAAAAAACCATCGATATTCATGACAAACGGCACTGCAATAGCGATCGCCGTCGGTCTTCTGCGCATGCGTCTCTGAGTTCTCCACTAGTATAGGATGTCGCACAATTCACGTAAAATTTGTTTCTGTTTAGAAGAGGATGAAACGCGTGAATTTTCGGACACCCTTTATATGATAAATTCATTGTATTATTTTAAAAAAGCGACAATTCGTTCATTTGAATTCTTGCAGTATTGCAATCGGGAATAATTTGGGGAAGATTTCATGGAACCAGTGATAAAGGAAGTTCGGACTAAAGCACAATGCGAGAATGTCATTGGCAATCAGCCAACCGTAAAGCTTGATAATTTACAACCATCACTATCGCATTTTGGTACAAACTCGGTCAATGCAATCCAGTCAGTTGTTCTTTCGATATGCAAAAGCATCATCAATTTCATTATCTCATAATATGTCTACAAATCGTAATGAAACAATATCGAAATATTTTTCAATCAATTATTTTACTATTTTTCTGGAAACTATATTGTGTTCATTGTAATCCAATTTTAATACTTTGTGCATGTTTCTATGTGTGAAAAAAATATAGGGGATTCGAAGGGCCTCTCGGTTATTTGTTTCCAAGTGCAGGCTATGTTTAAGCTGGTTTTCAGCTTCCACACGTGAGGCTATTTTTATTCTTCCGCTTCCAATTTTATCCTTTACCTTAGTTTCTCATATTACTGTAACTAACGTGTTCCGCTCCATTTACGTTATTCCGCAGTTATTTCATCTAATAATAACGAGAATAGACTTATCAATCTTCTGCCTTTTAAAATACCATCCACCTTTCTTTGAAATCCATATTCGATACTTATTTGACTTATTTCATCAAGTTGAGCTCGAAACGGGGTATTTCATCTTAGTTTCTTTCTCGCTTTAATTAAAGGATTAAGTTTGGTCTGGGTAGGTTCCTTGCGACGCCTCTGCTCTCCTTTTCATCGTTTCCTCAACTTAGGCAACGAAATTACTGCTGATTGTTCGCATATTCCTTAAGCTCACATACAACTTTAACTTAAGCAATTACGTTAAACCGCAGATAATAATCAAGTTAACTTTAGAGAAGTAATCATGGAGACAATCAATAATCAAGTTTAAATTACACAATCTGAAGGACGTTATTAGCGCCTTACATATAAATAATGATTTCTGAAAAAATAAATAAACTACCTTACACTTATTATAATAACATGACAATTTTAAATAAGCTGACTTCTTTCTAAAGTAAACGGTAGATTATATGGGCCAATATTTAATTAACGATGTTAGAAATTACGACATGGATAAATGACTGCAATTACTGCATGTGTACAAGGAAAATACATTTTAGTTCGATTCGTGTGACCAGAGGCAGTATTTGCACTGCGTTCTAAATGTGAACAGGTGTAATGTGTCACTAGCGAATGAAAAAGTTCAGAAAACGAGAAAAATAAATGATAATTGGGAAATTCTCTGCAGACTTTGCACAAAATTGAATTGAACGCTCTCGGGTTCAGCCAGTGAAACCACTTCTTCTTCATTTCACGTCAATTCCTGGCGGCAAATTCCATTGAAAGTATTATCCGATAATGCGAATATTTTTAGTTTTTTTTCCATTCTCAATTAAAAAATACCGATTGGAACAAAAACGAACGAAATTGGTATTAAATATGTTCTATGGTCTGTTAATACCTATCAGAATAGCAGAAAGAGCACACAAATTGTGAGGATTAATTAATTAAAAGCAGAGTAATATCCTTTATCAAATTGTAGGAGATGTTCATGAAAACCATTTATAGTTGTTTTCAACCCATCACTTCTGCGGCAAAAACCACAATACTGCACTTGCAGCTTTTATCGAGCGCAGCGAATCCTGGCTGGCTCCGCACTTCGATGTAAAACATCGCCGAGGTCCTTTGTTACATGTTTTTACGAAGGCTGGAGAATAAGAATCAATAAACCGTCACATCTGCAAATTGCATCATGATGATAGTGACTATTCAATTGACTTTACTGCTCGTCATCCTGCCTGGAAATCAATAAATCACAGAAATTCATTTTTAAAAGATGTAATTTATGATGCCTTTCAGGCCTCGTCAATCAGATTTTCGATGAACCAAATATTGATCAGAATTATGTTAAAACCAATTTAAATCGTTGGGTGCACTTAGGCCCTACTATTTGGGCCCTTTGTACATCCTCCTTATACGGCATCTTAGTTGTGGAAGGGGGAGTCGTAGACGGTTAACCCGTTAGATAAATAGAAAATTGAATACACTAATTATTATTTTAGTTACTTTGAGTTACTCACTTTCAACTGCAGCTCTAGAGACATTTACAATTATAATTTTATCACTATTATTTGGATTAATACGGAAGCAATTGCATTGCAATCTGCTAGAAACTGCAATAACAGTAAAATTAAGCCAGACAATTGCCCACTGTGTCTATTATTAATGAATTTATTACGTGTGGAATCACACGTCTCTATTGGTATGGTCGATTGATGAACATTAGGTAATTCCGACTCTTTAAAGTGGGAAATTCCAAATTGATATTTGTAAACGTTAACAATAAGCATACAATTCACCGAATTATCTATCTATTGACACACTATCAAATAAACCGATATCATTATACCGATATGCTATGCGCAAGCAGGATGCCTAAACTTTAAAAGACCGCTGAGTCCTTTTGTTTACCATGTTTGCAAATGTATGCTGTAAAACCAGAGAAAACAAAATCATTAAACTGATATTGTTGTTTATTTGTAACTGCACTGGCTTGACCATTCAAGATTGAAACAACAGGTACCTGAAGAGCATTTGGATATTTTGATATTGAAGGTAGAGGTGGTAGCCTTGACACCGACTTGTTTACCCGTTGAACAGATTGCAAACTTAATAAATTGGACGCCTGAAGAGCATTTTAGTATCAGTTATTTCAAGTTCGTTTAAACGTTAAGAGTGATTCATTTTCTAAAACCAGTAAGTACAACTTCGTTTGCTCTCGCAGACAAAAACACACAATGATGTGACTCGCAGTCCAACAAATTTTGTCTCACTGGGCGCTCCGCGTGCAAATATTTAATCAGCAATCACCTACCTTAATCAAGTTGCCGGCAGTTGCAATGGGCGAACGCAGAAGTGCAATTATCTGCCATCCGTTCAATTCCTTGTCGTTGTTATGACTCCATTGTGGTTACATTGCTAACAGTTCGCAACTATATTATTGTTCCAAATGAGGAATTTCGGCAAATTAAATTCAGAACGAATTCACGGCATTGCGACAGAATAAAACAAATCCAAGGCCATTGCCTTAATTTCGAACAGTTTTCCAATAACAAAAATTCCCTCATGAGGATTTCATAAAAATACAAGTTTTAGTGCTCTAAATTAGATATAATATTTCCTCAGACATTTCCTTTCACAAAAATAACAAAGAGTTCTTTGTACACTATTATTGTCTAGAATTTCCAGCTTAGGCATTCAAGTAACATAATAAATTGTAGATTTGTGTGTGCTCCGTATGTGAACGCAAATTTCATTGTGTAATTAAAATTTCGGAGCACAAATCAGCCTGAAATGCTCGACTTGAAGAAATACACCAACTATTTTCGTCTAAATTATTAATTTAAATAAATATAATTGCTGACTGGCTTGAAACCATAGAATAGACTAGAATATAGAATATGGAATATAGAATATAGAATATGGAATATAGAATATGGAATATAGAATATGGAATATAGAATATGGAATATAGAATATAGAATATAAAATATAGAATATAGAATATGGAATTTAGAATATGGAATATAGAATATAGAATATGGAATATGGAATATGGAATATAGAATATAGAATATAGAATAAGGAATTTAGAATATAGAATATGGAATATAGAATATGGAATATAGCATATAGAATATAGAATATGGAATTTAGAATATAGAATATGGAATATAGAATATGGAATATAGAATATAAAATATAGAATATGGAATTTAGAATATGGAATATAGAATATGGAATATAGAATATGGAATATGGAATATAGAATATGGAATATAGAAATTGGATATAGAATATAGAATATGGAATTTAGAATATAGAATATGGAATATAGAATATGGAATATAGCATATAGAATATAGAATATGGAATATAGAATATGGAATATAGAATATATAGAATCCTCTTTGTACGCCCTGTACGGCGCTACTGCTCGGCTATCGAGCGGTGTTACTAATGAATTAGGTATTGAATCAATCTAATAGACTCAGAAATGGCGCTTTTCTTTTTGTGGAAATTCTTCTTTACAGGAATTGTTGAATGGCGAATATTTTTACAGGAATGTTGAAAAAAATCCTTTGCATCGCAGCAATCTGTGCGTTGACTTCTGGCGAAGATAAACAGATAAGTCCATGTCCAGGGAAGTTTGATTATGCGGTCACGAATGCGCAGGGTAGTTGGGATGGCACCCTTACCCTCAATTCCGAGTACACCTTGCACGGTTTGTGGATCCGCGTATTCTTTGATCGCGCAATAAAGAGCATTTCATCACCAGTGAGTACATATTTATTCTGCATACCTTTTTAAGCACTCGCACCAACCATTAAGCTGATATTCTGGTTTTCCCCCTTTACTTTTATTTACAGGAGAATTTCATCGACGTACATCACACACTCACGGATGACAATAATAGTTTTTTGCTGAAGAACCGCGAATACCTTTTAAAGAAAAACACGCCGCTGAAAGTCAACTTCCATGTGACATACGAAGGAGATCAGAAACCATTGCTAACTCATTATCGACTCAACGCACGCGAAGTTTGCCTTCCGGAAAATGACTAATGCCTCCAAGTCAAACTTCAACGACCTGATTCGATATTATGCGACATTCCGGCTGATATTAATCTTAATTAACATTTTATTATGTATTATTCAAAAATGCATTAGCATTTAGTATAAGATCGGAATTAATCTTGCTTTAATCATTTCATATTTAAGAATGTTTCAAGGATATTTTAATGTCGTTTCATTTGTTCCTTATCAAAATTCGTTTCAGCCGCTAAACCATATTTGCCTTTCCATGCGTTGCTGATTCCTCGTCTTCCTGATTAAACAATGACAAGTCAATAGGAAGTTTTAAAGGCTTGCGTTTTATATGGGGTTTTGCAGCATGGGAATTGAGTAAATTGAGCAGGCTCTCATTATTTCGCACGAATAATTGGTACTTCTATTTGCATTTTCATCGGCTACGTTAATTTCGTTCACTTTCTTCACTTGGAATATTTTGAACTGAGGCCGGCAATTTCTTCAACTTGTCCTTCAACTGAAGAGAAGTTGAAAACTTGCCTAGTCCGATTACATCCTGCTCCTGCCTCTTGCATTTCTTTCCCATTCGGAGAATTGTTGAATATTTGCCTACAATGCGCAGTTGTTAAATTCTTTCGCATTTCCAATATCGCATGTGGAACATCAGCAGTGTCCTCAATTGAATATTCATTGAGGGTGTTATTGAAAAGTTCCCAAACGGAACTACTTCCGTTCTCTCGAATATTCTGCAATACATATACAAATTTCAAGCAATTTTAACCAGTAAAGGAATAATCATTTCGATGTTTATTCATTTAAAATCTGAAATTCAAGAACCGCTCGGTAGCCGAGTGGTCATAGTGCAGAGTTGCGAAACCAAAACTGTTGGGTTCAATTCCCGGCAGGGCGGTGTAGCTTAAAATTTATTGTGGTGTGCAACCTCATAATGCCGTAAAATACGAAAAGACTGCCCAGTGGCCAGTGGAAAGAGGACAGTAGGGCGTCTGAAAATGACGAAATTATGTGATAAAAATTCGTGATAATAAGGGCATGTTAATTAGCAGCCATTCTCATAAACAGATTAAGAAAATGTTTCTAATTTATAAATAAACGTGGATTTAAGGTTTTGAGTATGTCGTAGCTTTCACATTTTTAATTAATCTTATCTGGTTCTTTTTTACATTTTAATATCTCTTAAGAATAGTATATTTCTTTATACTTAAAATGCAGTGCATTTAAACGATATGTGCTAACAAAAATAGAGAACATTGAAAACTTCAAACTATGTGCTGATAACATGCTGCACGATACATCGCCTATATGTGAATACTGAATATTTGAATAATATATGTAAGTACCGATTCAGGGTATACGTATGCTACAATTCGGAGAAATAAATGAAAATTCAACAATTCCCAAATCTGTGTTGTATTTGCTTCGCAATTGGATTGACAATAACGTATGTAATACCTTGGGTAAGCAATAATTTAAGCTGGTAAGTAATATTGGATATGTCAGCAGGTACCTCTTATCAGTGTATAATGGACATGTCTACTATATGTTTCCATACATCAGCGATACAGGAGCTGAACAACCTGAAGCCGGCATTTTCGGACTCCTCATAAATGGGACTTCCGTGAACCGTGAGGCATGCGATTACAATTAATCATACTTCTGCTAATTGCGTGCGTCATTCCTGAACAGTATTGATTCTAATAATGGTACGTTTCAAACAAATCAAATACTTGCAAACCAAACTGAAATTGCCCGTTGAACCTATTTGGAACTATGGCAGTCTATTCGTTGGATGTCTGGCATGTTTTGGTCTTTGCATGATTGCTAATTTTCAAGAGCTAAGCATGGGATTTGTTCATTTAATTGGCGCCTTGACATGCCTCTCATCGGCATCTATTTACTTCCTCATGCAGGTATTCTGAAACCAATAAGCTAGAAACGGACCTAAGACTACAAACTGATACATAATAATTATAATTTCTTGTTGTAGACAAAAATATCAATACATTTCATTAACAAGGAATTTGGTATTTCATGGTGTATGTTTTGGTATCGAGTACTGTTATGCATAATTATGATTGCACTCTTTGTATTTTGCGTGTGGTTTGGTAAATTATCTATGGACAAATTTACAGGTATCGTAACGCAAAGACCTTGTAACTGTTTGCAACTATATATATTTACAGGCACAAAAATCAATTATTGGACTCCGGATGATGGAGCTTACCAGTATCGGTTAATATCGACTTTTAGCGAATGGGGCTTCGTCCTTAGCATTTGTGCTTACATTACTTCATTGCAGAACGAATTCCGGTATATCGAATGTGAATTTTTCGTCTTACGATTGAAAATTGATTAGAAGGCATCCCCTTGGATGTTCTGCTATTATTATACAATAAATGGGATATATTAATAAATTCAAATAGATCTTTTTAAAGTAGGATGACCAAACGAAAATATATTTTTAACTCCTTTATTCCCCTAATAACTTTATTACCTTTTCACAATGACATTAAATGTATATAGTTTCATTATTTTTATAAATATTTATTAGCTGCAATATCTGTGAGCATTGTAAAGGCTGTTTACACTTAATGCTCACAAGACTCAAATAATAATAACATTTATAATGTCTTGACACAAAGAACATTTTAGCTTCATGGTAGCCAATAAAACTCGACCATTTTATTCAACATGGCGCCAGGTATCTTTGCTTGATAGCATTTAATTAGCTTCCAATAGCTGGCTACGCCATCATTTAATACCGGATATTTGACGCATTCATCAAAAAGTCCGCTCGTCTTATTGCTTCCACTAAATGACGCATAACTTTCCAGGATCAAGGGAAGGTTGTATGTGCCATCTGTGTTTACGTAATGACGTCTGTGTCCCAGGCAGAAGACATATTTTTTAAGATGATCATCATCAACAAAGTCATGATTATGCAGCTTTGCCACTATATCTGTGGATATAGGGTACTTGGAAAAGCATACTTTTTTATCATGCTTAAAAATACGCATTAGGGTATCTTTGTCCTAGAAATTTATAGAAATTAAGTTACAAAGATAAGAGGCTTGGGTAATCTGAGTTGCGAAATCTGATTTCGCACTATTTCTTTAGTATTTGAGGTATGAATAGTTTGAAAAGGTTTAACGAATTTAAAATAAATATCTAAAAGCAATGCATTTGCTTTATTACCCACCAAAGCAGAAATAGAATGCAGAACAATTGCAATGAAGAAATAGACGAAAGTAAACCTCATTTTGCTTAAATGGATTAGAATTGCAGCAGCAAACAGTACGCATTAGTGAGCTTCTATTTATGTTTCGAACGAAATACTTGAACAATTATTGAGAAAATATTCCTTACTGGAGTATTTTAATGTTTTCAAAAAATTCCTATCACCCCATTATGCTTCGCAAACATTGAAATATGATAAACGTAACAACATTCAAAACGTCGAAAGACATTTTTGCACAGTTGTTCACTTTAGAGTAATTATTCCTGTTAGGTCTAAATTGTTTCAGAAACAATAATTGGCATCGCTTTTGCTGTTTTACTGTGCTTGCTTCAATCTCATTCTGAAGACACATTCTATGTCCGACTTGGACGTACAAGAGCGAGTATAAAAAATAAATACTACGAAAAGCTGGCAAAGGAACTACTGACATTCAAGGGGATTCACTTGGATTTTAATTACAGGGTCACAGCACAACAGATCTTCCCAATGAGAAAAAGCAACTGGCTGCTAGATCATTTACCAGATCTATCCATGAATGAGTGGAAATTTCAATGTTCCAATGTATAATTAAACAAATGCAGACTTTATCTGTCCTTTTTCCCAACAAAAATGCGTCAATTGTCTCAGTATTTAACATCGCAAAATAGAGCTACTCATTTCTTTTGCCTTAAATAAAGGCAGAAAACGTCAAATATAGTCAAAATTTGATTGTCATTTCAGAACAACGAATTGCAATAAAATCAAATGTTGACTTTATTTGACGTTTTCTGCCTTTATTTAAGGCTCCACAATTCTTATAGTTTATCGAAGAGGCATTAACGTTCTTCAACTCCATACTAATAATGGTTACAAAGAAACTTTATTTGATGACGATTCCGTTAGATTTGTATAAATAGGCTACACCCGAATGTTTATAGTCAGACTGCCTGAAGAAGACATTGTATGTATGACAAATACACCTATCCCCCGATTTACACGGTACTTGTTTTACACGTTTTCGCTTTTACACGGTTTTCCAAATAAGTTTT
>JAOEHK010005073.1:0-13992 GCA_025447835.1 Labidoglobus nevermanni
ACTAGCGTGTAAGTAGTGTAATAAAGAGTAGTGGAAACGTCTAGTATCATTTGGGACTCCAGCAACGTTTCCCATATGCTACTAAAATTTAATATATTAAATTTAGTTGTAGAAAATACTGGAGTGTATTATAAATATATATACTTAATTAAAAGGTATTTATCGGGTACATAAGTGCTCTCATTGCGTATATACCTGGTACGTACCCGGTACGGATATTAAGATGTAATACCCGTACCTTTTATAAAGACATGGGGTACGCACCGGGTATAAAAGGTATGGGCTACGGATATTACATCGAAGTTTCTGTTCCGGGTACCTACACTTACCGTACCTTTCCGAGGCCTATAAACTGCTACCAAGTATTGGCATTATCCACTTCCAACTTAGTGGGAATCCATTATTACTTCCGATTTTCTAGTGCAGTATATTATAAATATGCATATTTAATTAAAAGGTATTTATCGGGTATTAACTGGCATCATTGCGTCTATACCGGGTACGTAGCGGGTACATACCGGGTACGTGACTGCTAAGGCGATGATGTACCCGTACCTAGGTTTGCGGGTACGGGTATCGGGTACGAAAATACCTGGTACCTATCTTTGAGCCTATTTCTATCGCATGCTTGCTTAGGAAGCTTAAATTGCCAAGCAAAAATAAAAATATCCTCCTGCGGAGAGGCGAACAAGATGTTTGCGTATGAAAAATCATAAGCCACCGGGGACAAGTTATAAATCCAATGGAATTGTTGCCATTTCATTTAAAATTCAGTTTGCTGCTTTATGTCGTTCCTTATCTAATGTTTATGTGCGATTACTCAACTTTTTACAGCTTAAATGATAATTGTGATAATGCAGAGCAGTAAATTATTTTTATTAACATTTTCCATTTTGGATCTGTAAAAACTCGAAAGTTATTTGATCTCTTATTGTATTATGCTTATTGTTTATAATTGTGATTTCTATGACTATATTTTAAGAGGAACACAGCACAAATGACTTGCTTGTATAATTTGAGTTCGTTTACCCCGTTCGCTGGCATTTCCCATTTACGTTTGCGAATTGTTTAGCGCCAAGGACGATGTAATGTTTACAAACATTCTAGCAACACAAGAACAATAGATCAACATCAATGCCAGCCAGTGAATCCGTCTGCTTTCAGGCAAATAGTCGAAAACACCAAACAAGGAGTAGAAAAGTTATGATTTGCGATGTTTATTTGTTTAATTTTCAGAAAGGACACATTGTCAATGGGCGAAGGCACGCACCAAGTCCCTCTGGAACTATTTGCTATGAATCGTCGTCGAGTGGTTGATCGCTTGAAAGAGAATCAGGTTGACAATCATTCCATTCTTGTTCTTCAAGGCGGCGACGAAATACCGGTTGATGCCACAGATGTCACCTATGTTTTCCGCCAGGTGATAAATACTTTTCAAATGTTGGTTGCTTCGGAATCATTTTGTATTTCCTGTTATTTCCTGCATGCATGCAGAAAACATGCGAACTTTTGCTAACTGCGCCAGACTGGTTGACGCTTGTTTTCGTGGTATTTAAAGAATGGACGTCTTAATTGCGTAAATTACAAGCGCAGTGTTGTCCTAACGCGACTAAAAATAAAGTTTCGACCCGGATATTGAACTCGTGTGCCCGTCTTCGCTATCTGTCGCTGGAAATCAGTATAACTCACTAAATCTAATTGAGAACAGTGCCGCAAATATAAATGACGACGTTATTTCTTGGAATTTACGACATTTTCGCGATTGCTAACTAATTAAAATCAGCTTCTTACTTTTTGCATGATGAGATTTTTTCAATTGTTCTTGAGTAATGAATGCTGGCATATTTTGGAAAGTAAGCTCCAAATTATTCGTTCTAGTTCACAGTTCTCAGTGAAGGAACCAATTGTTGTTAACAATTAGAAAAGATATTTCGCAGAGTTTGCAATAACAGTTCGCTCATTATTATCACTTCAGGAATGTCAATGAGCGTGTGTTTTCTTGGCAGATATTTGATACGTAGGCTTGGTACACTAATTACACAATATTTGGCATTGTTTAGCAACTTAATTGTTTCCATTCACCAAATTATCTGCTGTTTATTTTAAGACGAGTATAAATGGGAGATATGTAGAGTTAACATCAAGAATCGCGACACCAATTATTTTGTGCTATAAGATCGAAACTCCCCCTACTAACATCTTTGACTATCCCAAACAAATTAATTCTTAAAAACATACGAATATGGGATCTGCTACCCACTACCATAATGGTCGCTTATAAAATTGGCTCAAAGTACATTATGAGATGAAACAACAGGCGATTAGCCTATATAAGAAGAAGAAGGGTATAAAACCGCGAATAAATGAAATTCTGTGAAATGCAATGAAAGTGAGAAGACAGGCAATGCAGTCATGTAGAAATCGCCAACAAGATGGCGATAACAATGATGAATAAAAGGCAAGCACGGACGCAATTGTGAAAAAATGTGCAATTACTAATAATTGCACGATTTGCTAGAACAATAACAAATGTTGCCGGTCATCTATCGCTAATAATGTCAATTGTTTCTATTACTCAGCTACTTCTTGCCACACGTTGTAAGCAATTCACGTCGTAATCATATTAATTGATTACGTTTTAGCTGCTGTTGCAGGTATCATGCTTACTCACTTTAATTCATGTTAATGCAGTGTCAGAAAGCAAGAACAGAAATCGAAATTAAGGATTTCGGTTAGGGTTAGGAACAGCAGGTGGTATTCTGGTTATATTCTGTTATTCAGGTTGCATTCCACCGAAATGCGCCATGTTGAGATGATGATACCTAGTAGCGTAGTACCACAGGAAAATAAATAATTAATTGATTGTAGACACACTATTATTTCTAAAAGAAAATCAAATTCAATGTTACTTAGAAAATAAGGATGTATTCCAATCGCTCTTCAAGAGATTGAAGTAGTATCAGCACTATTTCTTTTTTTGCCGAAAATGTTGGTAAAACAATAAATCAGGCATGATTTAAGATGGTCACTCTATATATTTCTTTATATGGGAACAACTGTTGCAATAATTTCTTACATTACTGCGTGAAATAAGAAATTGTGACGAATATTTTAGGTTAAGTAGAGTTTAAGCGGGCGTTCTAGCTAATTTAAATTTCAGCCTTGCTTAGACCTCAATTCTTACCTGTGCAACCCAAATTTTAGTTAAGTAACCGTTTTAAGCATGCTTAGCAGGAAATTAGAGGAAGAAAAACATAGCATGGATGATTGTTGTTAATACAAATGACAAATTAGGAATTTGCAAAAATGGTTGCATTCCGATTTTGGTATTTAACCCACTTTACCATGGTCGTTCATCAATAATCTGCATATCGGCACTTTATTTATTTATGGCTTTCGCTCGTGTTCTATTTGATCTTCAATTCAATTCAACAATTCATAAAGGTCAAGTCAAATCAATCTATATTTGCAAAACGTGAACATTACACCATTCTAATATGAGAAATAGATGGGCGAACCTGGAAAGAGCATTTGTCATGAATATTTTCTGATTCGCGTCCGTGAACATGCATAAACTATGCATATTTTAAAATGCCATCATTTTAATTGCAAAACAAATGGTAGAAATGTTATAGTTAACAGTAGCTTTTCGAAACTATGACTCATGCTATTTTTTATCTACATTTCAATGAGATAGTAAGTCAGTTACTAAGTAAGTGTTACAAAACCATTAATTTGTGATTAAATTATTAATCTGATGATTGTATAACAATCTCAGTGAGCGTTCCTTGCATAAACACGTTCCAATTTGCAATTGGCATACTTAAGTGTAGATTGTAATGAAGATTAGAGCGTCAGGTGACCTTTAAAGTGAGCGATTTCAAAGAAATTGCCGGATAATTGCTCTCAGTTCTCTGTTTCAAACGTGAACGAATGCTTTGATGCTGATATGAGAATTTGTTAATGAAAGCAAGGTGTGACAGGAAGTAGGAGGCCAACAAAAGACGTGTTGTAGGCGAAGAGTAAGAAAAACTGATGGCGAAACGACTTCAAGTCGCACTTTACTTTATTTTCGCGTCATAATTCTAATTGAGAAGCGCGCCAACTTTGACGCGAAATGCTAGATATTTATAGCATGACTAACGAACGAGCAGATAAACGCGCTCCAGTGTTTGTATTTGGATTTACCAGAGTAGAAAGTTGCGCAAAATTGGGCAATCGCTTAGGATTTGCACAGGTATTCATTTCGCGAGCCGGATTTGTAATACTAAACTGGAAAAAATGATGTCAATTGCAAAAGAATCTCAACTCGAGTTCGTGTTCGCATTCACTCTGACATTTCTAACATTCGCATTCGGTTTCATGGCAGATGTTGCTAATTTTGGGGCACTTGTCCAATTTACATCCGTGACTGTTGGTTATTTTCGCTCATGTCATATTGTTTTTGCGATAATTTCGCGTTTGACATGTTATTTTAACGTATTTTTGGACTTTCGAGGCTCATGGAATTGTTAACATAAAGTTTCTTATGCTAATATCTGAATATATTCATCACTATCTTCATTGTGAAGCAGAGTACAGCAAAGGTGAAATATGCGTGAAGTTTCTAATGAGAAAAATCAACATAAAAATGAGTGACGCCATGACTTATGGATTTCTTCTTCACACCTCAAATAGTTCGAGTGCAATTGCAATGCTTTCAACGGTTTTACGATTAGCATACTATGGCCATTCATCGAACAACAAATTGTAGAGCAAAACGATGAAAGAAAGTGTAACAACATGATTAGACCAAGCGAACAAAGTCGCAGTGTTGGTAGCATAATAGCAATAGGTCAGCTATTAAAATGCTTTGGTATTTACTCATTTCAGGTGGGTTGGGTTGGCAAGCGTTTTCGAAATTGCTATTGTAATAGTAGATAATTGCTTACTTAGAAACTTTCCCATTCGATCGACCTGGAACGTAATGGTTAAACAAGTCCGCCAACATGGTGTATGAATTAGTTGAACTAGTTTCACAATATTTACTAACAAACTATTACACAGCAGCTTTTGTTCACAGAAATGCACAAATGCACCGCTATGCAAAAGTCTAATTTGTGAGTCGCAAGCGAAGCTCTTCTTTTATAGAAATACATCATTTATAGAAATTACAGTAGTAATAACAATGATAAAATTGACTTTAGACCCCTGAGGGGCTGATCCACCCTTGACAGGTTCTCTAGATCTTTGGTCTTTTCGTTTGGGGGGATCAGCCCGTTTCATCCTTTGGCGACTTCCTTCCACCGTTTTCTGTTCCTAGTTAGTCTCTCCCAGTTAACTATTCCTGCGCTTTAAGGTCATTTCTAACTTGGTCAACTCAGTCCTTGGTCTTTCTCTTGCTCTGCGTCCCGGCTCCCACTGCAGTATATCATAAATTGCTTCACCACGTTCCATATATGTCCTAACCATCCCACTCTTCTTTGATTTATCTTTTTAACTATATTCTCTTGTATTTCCTCATTTGTCTTTATCCTGATTATGTTGTCCTTCACTTTGACTGATCCTAGCAGTGCAAATTGCCCAATAAATGGTACAGATTAAAATGGAATTTTGTTTAATACCGTTTATCTCAAATTTCATGTTTACAAATTATTGCTTCAGAGATATTTTGCATAAATTTGAGTTTTTGTTTTCTTTTCTTAGACTTCCGAAATGAGAATGCAGTCCGTTTGAATCTTCTCTAACCTTATTAGAAGTAAACGCGGAAAAAGCGTGATAGTATTATCCAGATAAATATAAACACAAACAAGGTGTAATGGTATAATTCGAGGTCTCAACGTAAAATCCCATAAGGATTTTATAATAACATCTCTGCTAGCTCATTTCCATAAATAAAGTTACTGATTGAATAAAACACATGAATGGCTTTAGAAAAACGATAAACTACGTAAATCTCATACTTAGGGGCGTTTACTCAAACAATTTTGGTGGTGTTGAGACATCCTGAGTTGTTGAAAAACTAGGTAGGTAATTTTCACTAGAGAAATAGATTCAAAAATTGTCAAACTTGAACCCCTGCAGAATTTGTTTCTGAAGAGTATTTTACAATTTCTGAATCCTTTTTTCAATAGCAAATAATCATTACTCGTTTTTGAGCAACTCAAAAATGGCCGTGGACACCCCTCTTGAAGTTGAGGCCATCCGTATTAATATTTGCAAATTCTTATGGATGTACTTTTGTATTGGTTATCATAGTGCATCTATTACTCAATCCATCGTTTTTCAATGGATTGGATATGATTTTACAGCTTATTTTTCGATCAAAAACCCCTATCTGGTTAATAATTATGTGATGAACCGGGCATTTCGAATGTGGAGACTTCTGCGTCCAAGAAGTTGGCAACGGTGGGAAACCACAAAAGTCCCTAAGCAGGAGTTGGCGGGAAAAGGAAGGTGACCTAACCTCGTGTGGCAGGCATGCTCTGGTCAGAGCTGGTCGCCAGTAAAGAGTTTTGTAGCCCGCTGCTGTAGTCCAAATAGTACGCAATAAAACATCAGATCCCACAGGGATAACAACCTGTGGTTGTTGCGCCATCCCTCTTTCGCGGCCTAGATCGACACAACTTACATAATTTATCATTTTCCTAACGCCATTCAAGGATCTTATTAAATCAATACCTTTCTTTAGCGAAATGAGCTGGCAGAGATGTCATTTTCCGTCATTTTATGAAATCCCTTAGGTATATCATGAAATTTCGGATGATACTATTTCTCTGCGACATATACATAGTTTATGAAATGATGTTTCGGTGAATTTCCGTGTAAATGTTGCCCTAGATTGCGTAGCCCGACTGCCTTCTGCTTATTTTTACTGCTCGAGTTATATAATGATAGCTGCGCCTGCCTATGATGCATTTACATTATGTTGTGGAATGTAAATAAATGATGCACACACGATGACCCACATTGCAGGAGTCCTACTTTATGTGGATGTTCGGCGTCCTCGAGGCAGGATGTTATGGTGCCCTCGATATGAACACCGGCAAGTCCCACCTTTTTGTGCCCAAATTACCGGTCGCCTACGCTATTTGGATGGGGCCACTGCATTCGCTGGACCACTTTAAGAACACTTATCACGTGGATTTCGTGCACTATGTCGCTGATGTAACAGATTTTTTTAAAATGCAGTTTAGCTTTGAATAATCCGACGTTGTTAACAGATTGCTGATGTTTTGATAGAATTGAAGCCCACTTATTTATTGACGCTGGTAATTTGCTGCATTACGAAACTGGAAATAAATAAATGGAGTTTTTGCGTTTATTTTCAGCACGGCATCAACACTGATAGCAACCTCACTGTAAAGGAAGCCCAGTTTCCAGGAATTGAAAAGTACTGCAGTAATAGTAACGCTAATGCATTGTATGAAGTATTAAAGTAACAATTTCAGCTTTGCAGTGGATAACAAGGTCCTGTTCGAGCATTTATCGGATCTGTAAGTGAGCATTTCCGGTGGCTTGCGCTCGTTCTCATGCACCTCACGTTTTAGGCGCGCAATCAAAACCGATTTGGAGCTGGAGGTGATGAAGTACGTGGGGAAGGTGTCGTCAGCCGCCCACCGCAAAGTGATGCGGATGGCCAAACCGGGCGTCGCCGAATACCAATGTGAATCGACGTTCCTGCACCATTGCTACAGCATCGGCGGATGTCGATTCGTGTCCTACACATGCATTTGCGCATCCGGCGGAAACGCAGCCGTTCTGCATTACGGCCATGCTGGAGCGCCAAACAATCGCTGGATGCAGAACGGGGATGTGGTGCTCTTCGATATGGGCGCCAACTATTTTGGCTATGCTGCTGACATCACATGCAGCTTCCCAGTGACTGGCCGGTTCTCGCCGGACCAGAAAATGATCTATAACGTGGTGCTGGCTGCAAATCGCGCCGTTTTCAAAGCGTGCAAGCCGGGTGTAAGTTGGGTGGATATGCATTTGTTGGGTCTGCGCACCTTGTGCGAAGGTCTCCGTAATGGCGGTCTTCTTCGCGGTGATATCGATGAAATGATGACAGCCCATCTGGGCGCCGTTTTCCAACCACATGGTTTGGGTCATTTACTTGGCTTGGATGTGCATGATGTCGGTGGATATTTGAGCTCGCAGCCAAAGCGGCCTGCTGAACGGGGCGCGAATAAGCTTCGTACTGCTCGTGTTTTGCAAAAGGGCATGTGCCTGACCATCGAGCCGGGTTGCTATTTCATTGACGTTGTAAGTGCGAATAAAAGCGCACTTTATAACGATCATCTCTAATCTAAATCTCGTGATTTGTGTTTGCCAGCTATTGGATGAAGCTTTGGCTGACGCTGTCCTCTCAAAATTCATTGTTGCGTCGGAGTTGAAACGATTCCGAGGATTTGGTGGGGTTCGTATTGAGGATGATGTTTATATTACTGATGACGGATGTGTAAATATGACCAAGGTCCCACGCACGTAAGTTGCTGGGCATTTTTCAGCATAAAGTGTTGCATTGTAAGTTTTACAATTGTAGCGTTCAGGAAATCGAGGATTGGATGGCTGGAGGTGATGACGATAAGAAGTACGAATAGATATTGATCTTTCCGTCATCATGATGCATACAACAACATATACTTTATAATTATGTTCAGGAAATAAACGGTATTTGCAATTTAACGGGAATTGTTTCAATTTCGCATTACAGTGAAAACCTATTATAGGGAAACTCAAGGAACCAGCGTCAAAATTTCTCTATAACGAACTGCGCCATCTTCCGACAATTCAGAATCGCCCCTCTTGCTAAGATTCGCGACAAACTCGCTGGGTCAGCCTGGTTGGCATTCCCGCTTCTAGCTAGGTTAGTTAATCAGGTTAGACTTCTCCAACTAGCCCCTGCACGTCTCTTCTTCTCGAATCCCGTCACCATCTTGTAAGGCTTAGCAGAGAGGATAGGATATAGCCAAGAGGACAGCCATAGCATAAGGCCGGGGTTTAGTGGGTAGGTCGAGGACAGTACTGCCTTCAGCTGCTTGTCCGAGCAGTCAGCCCCACAACATTGGTCACCTATCAGCGGGTGACTGTCGCTCATTTGCCCTCAACTTCTTTATAAAAAAATCTGGTTTTGGTACGGGTTGTGTCTATCGCATTTTCTTTGCAAAGAATGCGTGTTATTGACGATACGATACTGCTACAGGGCTTACAAGTCCTGGCGATTTAAAAGCGTCACCGGGGACGACCACCGCATCCTGAGGTACATCGTCAATGCACCTTGGTATGCCAGAAACGGCGTAATCTTTCGAGAATTCGCATTATAGACCCTCTTGTTGAGATTTGCGACAAACTCGTGAAAAACCTGGGTCACTCGAACCCAGCCATCTTCGAAATCTCCCGGTACGAGCCCTGCGATTCCGACAGCTACACCAGGCCTTTCAGCTTGGCTGGCACTCCCATTTCTAGCTAGGTTAATCTGATTAGACTTCACCAACGCTCGACTTTTCTTCTCGGTTCTCGTCTCCATCCCTTAAGGCTTAGCAGCTAGTATAGCACAGTGGTCGGAATTGGCGGCTTTCGAGCCGCATGAGGCTCTTTGAGCCCTTGGCTGTGGCTCTTCCATAAAATATTTTGTACAGGCTCATAACATGGCATTCTTAGAAAGCCACAATAGTATGGATAGTCAGACGTGATCTTTCTTTGGGATTTTACAACCACGATCGAGTCTCGGAAAATTATGGCTCTTTGAATATACTTTAATATTGTGTTTGCTTAAATTTGGCTCTTTTGGTTGACGAGATTGCCGACCACCGGTATAGCATATAGCCAGAGAACGGCTTTAGCATAAGACCGGGGTTTAGTGGGTCGGTTGAGGACAGTACGGCCTTCAGCTGCTTGTCCGAGCGGCCAGCCCTACACATCCCATCAGCGGGTTACTATCGTGCATTTGTGCATTTTCCTTCAATGCCAGAGTGCGGCAATGAGGAGTAGCGAATAATGTAAAATGCGTATGCTGTTCGCTCTAAACGAAAGACTTATTACAATATACTGATATCGGAGACACTAGGAATTTCAAAGTTTGCCAACTGGGCAATTAATTCCTAAAGTTACTTCAACTCCATGAACAAATACGAATTGGACGATGCTTCACGAATGAATTTGGCTTAGATTCGTTTTCCCCAATAACGAGTATTTTCAAGGAACTGGCACTTTCTTTTCATAAAACGGGATTTTCCCTCTAACGGACGTTCCTATAACGGGCTTTTCTGTACTTGGCTCCATCTACTGGTGCGTCGTCCATTACATATTTTATTGAAATGTTGCAATTGTAATGGCAAATAGATATTTCGCAAGTGAGTTATTTTTGGCAATGATTAATAAATCTTATCAATTGACAACAAATATTTCAGTAAATTCCGATATTTTTAGATATAATTACTTTTCGTAGAATAAGTCTTGTTGATAATTCACATTCAATCCTTGGTGTAGACGTGAAAGAGATGAAAATAATATGAATCCTAATTGCAAATTCAATGATGTTGGATGTTAGATGTTGGAGAAATTTTTATGATTACGGAATTTCGCAACGTTCAAGCGAAGAAATTCTTCTTTAATTGTAATTGTGAAGTGATTAATAACCCATCAGATTTTTACACATTCCAATCAGTTATCAATTATTAATTATTTACTTGGTGACCAAAACCCATGCTGACCTTTTGTTGATAGGCGCCAAGTGCTCAATTTATAAATGGCGATTGCGATAAATCTCGAATAAACGCGTTTGTCCAGAATTGTCATGCATATATCGATCATAGCATAACGTTTCTGCAATTTCTATGAAACTGGCACGTGCCGTTTGATCAGTTGGCATCGGAGCATATTTCAGCTGATGAATCCATCATTCTTTATTTGTGGCATTCGGAGGAAAACGCGGGTGGACGAAATGACTCATATCAGTTGTGAGGTTACAAGGCGATCCCGGATTTGGACTTTACTCCATTGAGAAATTGTCATAGGCGCCATTGAGACATTGAGGCTGGATTCTGATTGCTTGTATGAGCCTATCCAATCGGCTCACGGCTCAAATTCAAATGGTCGTTAACGTTTTCCAAATAAACAAACAAGCAAATCGATGCTACATATCAGTTGTCGTCCGTCCATTTTTTACTTTCGTTGCGTGTTCGTTGAAATGTTTGCGCTCAGTGCGAATTCTGGGCAATAAACAAAATTCCAATGAACTGTAATCACAAATGTTTGTTCAGCAAATTCTGAGCAAGATCCAGCAAGAAGGTTACAAGCCTGATTTACAATTTCGTGGGCTTTGTTGCTAACTTAGTTAGTCTAGAACAGGCAGGGCCAACCCAAATGAACTCCCGACCCAATTAGAAATTATATCTATACTTCGCGGGATTAGTACGGGGATTACCCGTGGGTTTGTCACCGGCGGACTCTAAAATTCGCCGAGCCTATCCGTTATCTCTTAATGGAAAGCCCAGGCTACCCCTGACCTAACGGTGGATAACCACAGGAAACAGCCTGCTGGGTATTTTCCATCCTTGTTCGTCCCTGTTCTAGAACATTGTAGCAGAACCAAACATTTGAAAAGCGACATATTGAGTTACTATGCGCACTCAACAAGTTTCAAAGTGAAAAAATCAATATCATTGATCCCATATCAATTACTTGAAAGTAAAAACTGGGTAGGTCAATGTGTATTAAAATATTCAAGCAACTAAGATTGTGAAATTAAGCGTAGAAATGCGGAATACATCTAGATTATTGCGTAGTAAAATCGAATCTTTATCGTTTCGGCGCAGTTTGAAAATGGTCAGTAATGAACTAGAATAAGGAAGAAGAAGAAGGAACATCTTAATCGCTTCGATAATCGTTAGATTGGCATGCGGGCATGTGGCAGGCATCTCTCTCTCTCTCTTGGGGCAATTCGGGCGATAGTAAGCCACGTAAGAGAAAAATCGATCGTACTCCAGTTCCGATAGAGAGATACAGGTTCAAGGTTCAGTTCAATCATCCACAACAGAAATGCTAGCGCGTCGAATGGTGGGGAATTAAGAACGCGTTTTAACAGAGCCCGCATGCGGGTCGCGCGTTTTGTTTTCGTGTGTAATTAGTGCTGGCCGCAATTAGCGCCGTTTTGGTCGCCGTTTCGTGTGCGTCGTCTGCGTGCAGCATGGCTCAACTCATGTACCTGCTCCTGGTGATCCTGGCGGCCGTCGATGCGGCGCACTTGGCCAGCGACCACCGGCACTTGCGCAGCGTGCTCAACGCGTTCTTGGACACGAGCAGACATCCGGTAGCTGCCGCGACCTCTGTGGCGGAGGCCGCCTGCACCACCGGATGTAGCAAGAAGATCACCGTCGTCGACGACCAGCAGGAGAATGCCATCGTCGACCGTGAGCCATACAGCATCAGCGAGCAGGAGCTGACCGCGCTGCGCATCGAGTACATCAAGAATCAGATTCTGAAAAAGTTGCGGCTGAAGGAGAAGCCCCCGGCGTCCTCGATCGCGCAGCTACCGCAACCGGTCGCGGATAGCAGCTACATCTTGCACCAGAAGCAAGCGGACATCAACGACATCGTCTACAATCACTACGCGGACGACTTCTACGCGAAGACCACGCAAGCCATCATTTTCCCCTACGAAGGTACAGAAAGCGCTCTGGACCAGGAACCTACCGACTGAAAACCAAGCTCCAGCATTCAATCCTGAGGTTATATATGCTGTTGGGGAGATAGAAAAGGGGCTTGCTAAACGGGGCCACGTGGGCCAACGTGCTAGATGGTTCTCGGGGGATTTATTGAGGGGGCAGAACCAGGTTGCTAGCGGCATCGACCATGGTCGCATGGCGCTTGATACGCGAATGCAGACGCTGTTTCGTCTGTGTGGGATGCTAAGTTCTGGCGAGCAAATATTTATCGCCGCAACACCACGTCACTCTGGATCAAAGTTCGGAATTTCTTCGAACGCATTCGCTGCGCTCGAACGCAGTAATAATAGCCTTGCATCCGATAATGCGCTCTTATGCGATGACTGTGCCACATTCATTTTTTCTCTCTCGCCCGATTCAGATGAGGCAAAGTGCAATCGGAAGATTCGTAATCCGTCTGCGTGCATTCCATTCCAAATGCCCAACGACATCGCCGCCTCCGACGTCCGCTCCGTCGAGCTGTGGTTCTACAAGGAGCCCGATGCGCTGGACACGCACAATCAGACGTTCGTCCTCTCCGAGGTCGCCCATTGGGATAGCAATAAGAGCTTTCAGAAGAACAAGCCGATAGCGATCCAAGAGACCTGCGTGTCAGGTGCGACGACTACAGGCGCCAATAGGACGGATCTCAGAATTGACGCGTCTCTCCGAACCGTTGCAGAAGGCTGGATTCGAATTGATGTCGCCGAGGTCATCAAGAATTGGCTGCTGTACCAAACGTCGCCGGTGCACGCCATAAATGTGGCATGCAAAACATGCGGCATGGACATCTACAAGTCGCCCGTGTCCTTCAGAGGGGCGCAGAAACCGTTTCTGGTTATTCACACGTTCTCGCAACTGGAGCCTGCGGCAGCGCCTCGGCGGCCCAAACGGCAGGCGAATTGCATGCCCGGCGGGAAGGAGTGCTGCAGGGAGAGCTTGTACGTGTCCTTTGCGGAAATCGGCTGGGATGATTGGATCATCAAGCCGGCAGGTTACAATGCGTACTTCTGCAAAGGCTCCTGTCGCACTGCGGCGTCGCTGACCTTTCTACAAAGCGACTACACAACGATATTACACGTATGTTCATTGTAGATCAGGTAGTGGGGGCGCGGGCCAAACTGGGCGGTACATTAACAGAGGGGCAAATGTTGATACAGCAAAACCTCGATATAACGAACCCCGATTTAACGAATAACCCCGATATAAAGTTTGAAAGTGCTGGTCCTTTGAAAAAACCTCGATATTACGAACAAAACTAATGCATTTTGGTCCCCTCGATATAACGAACTTTTTTGGGCCAAGG
>JAOEHK010005095.1:0-13991 GCA_025447835.1 Labidoglobus nevermanni
AAATTTTTAAGTCGCCCACCTTCAACAATAAAAATGCCCCCCGGTGGGGCGTACGCCCCACCTTGGGAAACACTGGTGTAGAGTGTAGAGTGCAATTGAAAACCGAGAATTTAAGGACGCATAACAAATTAAATGAGTAATTACAACAACAAACCGGACATTTGAAGAGAGGTAAACATGTTTTGAAGGAAATGATGTGATGTGTTTACTTTCATGCGTTTCAAAGCCAGTTGCAAGTAATGATTGTATGGAGCTGGTTTACGTCTTAATATCGATTTCTCATTACCCATTTTGCATTTCTTGCTGCATTAATTACTGTGTTTCCAGTGCCTGACTATTGTGAAATGCCATTGCTGGCGTTCGCAGACGTTAATGCGCAGTGCGCAGGCGATAAGGGGCTCAAGCGAGAAGATGTCGCTAATCTGCACGAATGGCAGTGTGATCAGCCCCATCTGCCGGCGCCCCTGCACCCAATTGAGACGACACTGTTTCTACACAGTCGTTTCTACAGCAACGAGATGGCGAAGAAGGTCATTGACAAGTTTTACACGTGTCGCACTCACCTTCCAGAGGTTTTCGCAAATCGGGACCCATTTGGCCCAGAAGTTCAACTAACGTTGAATTCGCGGTAATAAGTTCGTCCATTCACATACAGATGGCGTGAACCCTATATGTTTGCATATAGGCTGTTAACTTTTCTGCCCGATTTGACGCCCAATGGGTCCTTGGTGTTCTACACACGCATGCTCGATTGCAACCCCAGCGTGTTCAATTTCAATGCCACGGTCAAAGTCTGCGACATGTTGCTTCAGCTTGTTCTAAAAGAACGCGGCTGCCATACTGGACATGTGCTTGTTGTAGATGTGCAGGGCTCTACAATAGCGCACTTGTTGAAATTCAATATTGCAAAATTGCAAAGCGTTCTGATTTACCTGCAAAGTGGGCTGCCAATACGATTGAAGTCGATTCACTTCGTCAACGGCGTTCACTTCATGGATAAGATCCTGGCGCTTTTTAGACCTTTCATGATGAAGCAGTGGCAGGATGCGCTTCATGTCCACTTCGGTAACAATGAAACGATCTTCGAATACGTGCCCAAAGATATTTTGCCAATTGAATGTGGAGGCTCGAAATTCAACGCAACGGAATACTACAGTAAGTGATGGCAGCTAATCGATGCAAACCTCTCAAGTCAAATTGATGAAATTAATCGATTTTCCGAAATATATCTTTTTTGAAAGGATATACAATAAAGGCCCGTTATAGGAAAACCCCGTTTTAGGAAAAAAGCACTAGTCCTTTGGGAAACACTAGTTATTGGAACAAAATTAATGCATTTTGGTCCCCTCATTATAGGGCACAGTTTCTCAAAGCGGGTGCCGCGACACCCTGGAGTGCCGCGAGCATCCCCCAGGGGTGGCGCGGGGTGCCGCGAAACTTTTGATTTAACTGCACTTACCCAATGCGGTACCAATCTAGGTGCCATAAAAGAGCAATATAGAAAAGCAATAGTTTTCAACGAAACCGTATAAAACGTCATTTAAATAGCAACATTAGAGTAGTGTTTCTTAAACTTTTTCCCATAGCGACCCCATTTGGGATCCACGATGGCTTCGCGACCCCATTTAATATCCACAATTTTTTCGCGACCCCAGGTGTTAAATATAAAAATTTGAAGTACTAATTTGTAATGCTATTTTTAGTATTATTATTAATGATCATAAAATAGAATTTGTTATAAAACAGACCTTTACAATCTTACATAAAGACAGATATATTCATCGTATTCGAGCAACCTTCGCGACCCCAAAGTTTGGCACCGTGACCCCAAATGGGGTCGCGACCGACAGTTTAAGAAACACTGCATTAGAGTATTTGACGGGCCATAAATATCTATCTGAATCTAGATATTCCTGGTACTGTAATGTCGACTCACTGTAACGCCGAATTTTGAGCAAAACAATGATGAGGTCCAAGACTAACAAAATGCCGATCAATGCATGGTTAGTCTTTATTTTGTTTCTACGATGTTTCAACATGATGGATAATTTTTTGATAAGGAAACGAAAGAATGAAGATACGAATGATTAGGAAGTGGCTATGTGCAGCAATCCAATAAAGACAAATAGCACTACTGAATTTGTAAATATGTCGAACAATATAAGTGAAGAACTCGAAAGACCTTGTCGGACCGGTGCTACAAAAAAACATAAAAACTCGCGTATATCAAGACAGCTACCTAAAAATGGGATTTACCTGGTGTGGTGATAAGTTAATTCCCAAACCTAAATGCATTGTGTGTGGTTTAATTTAGTCAAATGAAGTTATGGTTCCCAGTAACCTATTGCGACATTTCTCGACAAAACATGTTCACCTGTCTAAAAAACCTCTGCAATATTTTAAGGTACTCGTAAAATCACAGGAACAACACAGTGAAAGTTTTGTGAAAAAGTATACAATTGCTGAAAATGTTCAAGAGGCAAATTATTTAGTCGCTGAAATTATCGTCCTCAGGTGTGCGATAGCCTTAAACAACTAAATAATTTTTAATGATTGAATTAAAGCACTGCTGCAAAATCAATGGCAGTAGATTTTGCCGCCTTAGACGTGCTTCAAAAAACGACGATGCAGTAGAAACCAGGAAAACGTCATAACGGCGATAACCGTTAACTTCAAATTCCCGGAAATGCGAAGTTCGAGAAATTCACGGGTATTCCCCGTGCTTGTCCGTTGCGCCTTGGCTTTGAGGGGTACCGCGAATTGTAGTTTTATGGCTTGGGGGTGCCGCGAGTACAATAAGTTTGAGAAACACTGTTATAGGGAAACGTTTTCAGCCAAGGTCATTCGTGAAACAATTCCTATTATTTGTTCATGGAGTTGAGGTAACTTTAGGAAGTTTTGTGAAGTACCGACTGTAATTACATACATTATAGTGTAACTACCCTAGTTGCCAAACTTTGAAATTTCCAGTTCTGACCGAATCGCGTACACATTGTACATTATTCGCTACTTGCACAGCAAATCTCAATTGAAATAAAAAAAGAAATCATTGCCGCACTAAAAAGTGGGGAAAAGAAAATTGCAGTGTCGCATAGATTTTGGTTACGTCATCGTCAATAACAAGCATTCTTAGCAAATGATATGATAGACAGCCGATAGCAACACCAAAAGGAATCGATTGAGAAATACGCAATTCCCGGCTTTAGAAAAAACGTTAATTAAATGGTCCAACCAGACTAGAAATTGAGTATAGAGAATGTTTAGTACATTCAGTCCCAGATTTGGCATTTTGCAATGTGGTTCCAATGTTCGTATAATATGCATTGAAAAATTGACTCAGCACCGGGAGTCGAACCCGGACACCCTGCCTATTGCGGGCAATGGCAATCTGACTGCGCTATCTAGCCTTTATCAATTTTCAATGCATATTTGGTGGCTAGAGATTGTAATGTGCCAATTGGAGAACAAATTCTGGAAGAAAAGGCAAAGAATTTCGCTTCGGAATTAGGAATCTCAAGTGAAGGGTTAAAGGCGATCCTTCCTTATAGTTGTTACGGCGGCCACTGTACTATATAGTGATATGAATATAAGAAAACTGAATGCAGTAATTAATTATCTTTTTAATTCAATTCTCAGTTCTTTGTGCAAATTGTCATACAAAATTACCTCATTGAGATGGAAACTTAGCTTAGTATTACAATGGTCGCACGGCAGCCAAGTGATTAACACGAACAAGAGGCCCATCGGTCTGGCCGAAGTGCGGCAAGTCCCCCAATTACGGAAATCGCACTCCATACAAAAGAGCATACATACATAATAAGCCTCAAATATTTTCCGCATTAACTGAGTTGATATATGGATGAACTTAATATCTTTCAGCTTACTCTCCTAAGGTATTCTTTGATGTAATCTTATTTTTTGTTTCTACAATAGAAAATGTTACTCGAACATACATCGAAAGCCATTCAGAGTATTTCAAACTGGAAGAGAGTCAACTAGTGGACGAATCCAAGCGTCCTGGTAAACCTCAGAATGCTTCCGATTTATTTGGACTCGAAGGAACCTTCAAGAAACTGGATATTGATTGAGACAGTGACCCTGTGTGTGAGTTTTGCTTTAGCACCTTCTGTAGAAACTTCACTCTACCTAACTCTAGTTATGCATTAGAATAGTGCTTGACTTCAAATTCAAATCGAAATTGTTTTTGTATATATATATAAATAAATGTGAATATACATAATTTGATTTGATTTGATTTGAGAGAAATTTAATGTTCATAATAACAGCTGCTACCAGCCTTTACATTACAAACGGTGAAACAAATAAACAAAGAAACAAATGGAGACAACAGTGGATAAATTACAGATTACAAGATTAAAACTCAGATTGAGATATTCCCATAGTACCACTACACCGACAGATTCGTACAATCAATCTTTAAATCAAACCCTATACAAAATACTAATCCGCATTTGTGGTTTCCGTTTTCGCGGGATTTTTTCGGAACGTAACCGCCACGAATAAGGAGCTTCTACTGTATACAGTTTTGGAAGGCAGGTTTTCAGTCCGTTGGGGGAGATAAGGTATATCCATATCACTACAAAGGTGGATTAAAAAAATTACAAATCTTAGGATGACGGAATTTACGTAGGCAAGCGGACGGAGTGGAAGCGGCAAAGAAGATCCAACGCAGAACTGAGGACACTGTACAAGGAGGCGGATGCATATTGTAGGAGTAGTTAAAGCGTAAAGGATAAGATGATTAGGACACACGAAAAGATGTAGGAGGCGAGAACAGCAAAAACTGTGCAGAAGCACATGTTAGAGGGAAGAAAAAGGAGAGGAAGATCTAGACTGAGATGGAGAATGGAAGTGGAGGAGGAGTTAAATAGAATGGGAGTAACGAATTGGCAAAAGCAAGCGCGAGATAGAAAACAATGGGTAGAAATAACAAAGCAACCCATGGGCCAACTAGGCCTGGAGAGCTAATAAAAAAAAGAAGGATGGTCCTCCAAAGAACGGAATTGCCTCGCCAAAATCCGGTTTTTTGTGAAAAGCGGGACAGTCCTCAAAACGCGGGATTTTCGCGCCAAAATCGGTATATTTATAAAAAGGGGAGAGACTTCCAAAACTCGGGATAATCCCGCCAAATTCAGGACATTTGCAAAAAGACAGTCATCCAAAGAGCGGTCATTGCCCCACCAAAATCGGATGCGTGGTCGCATTCCGTAAAACCGGCTATCCAGTTTTGAAAGGAATGTGTCGGGTGTTAGGGGAAGATAAGCAATATCTTGACTATTGGAAAAGGGTATTAAAGAAATTTACAAATTATATTCCGTTACCTGCTAGGCCAGGGTTCCCCAACCTTTTAGCGAGGAAGAGCCAATTGGCCATTAAAAGAGCCAGCCAGGAGCTGAAAAGAGGCACACTAAATGTACAGAAGAGCCTCCACTATCGAACTATCTGTGGTTTACGACAGTGGCTTAGATTTTCATGAAATTTTCGGCTCGTTCAAGGGTGAGAGTGAGGCGCGTGATACATTGCGGCACTTAGAAACGCCTGGTATATAATAAACCGACCTTACCACGAATTTTCAGAGAGCCGCACCATACGTCTAAAAAAGCCACATGTGGCTCGCGAGCCGCTGGTTGGCGAGCCCTGTGCTAGGCTCATCTACGGTTGATTAAAGCCGGCAGTTGTTGGGTCCAGGTTGCACGTGGCTTCAACTGCCCGAGGGATTGACTTGGCGATGGGTTTTTAAAATATAGTGAGTTGCCATTTAAATAATGGCATCCTTATTGTTGGGATTTAGTACTTCCCACTGATCGCTCAGATGGATGCGACTTTTTCCTGATTGGATCGTGATAATGGAAGTGTTTTAAGTATTTGGTGTTATTGGGTTGGTATTTGATGAAAATTGCATGTTGGTTGCTATCGATTGGCTAATTGTATGTTGTTGCCTTTTGCCAGCGTTGGGCAATTGAGGTGAGTCGAGTGTGTTTGTCAGTCTGGTGTCGTGAGCGATTTGTTGACTTTTGTTTGTGACGATGTTATATCTCCTGTTGATGATCCAGTGACTGGTTTGCATGGCTTTGGGTGCCATTGCTTCATTTTGTGTAACACAGATCATCATCAACATTTTTTATAACCTTTACTAGGGGAAATAGCCCCAGCGTTGCTCGGGGTGGGCGCAAATCAAAATCCCTATCCCGCCCCCTACAGATCGAAAACTTGACTTCCACAACTACAGTGTTTTCTTCTTAACGTCCCAAACGTCCAGAATTTGGCGAGTTGTCCTGCTTTTTGAAGGAATTTGGCGGTATTTGGCGGGCTCCCGCTTTTTATAAACGTCCAGATTGTGGCAGGACATTCTCGCTTTTTGGAGGGCTGTCACGGTTTTTATAAACGCACAGATTTTGTCAGGACAGTCCTCTTATTAAAGGACTGCCCCACTTTTTACAAATATCCAGTTTCTGGCAGAACAGTCCCGCTTTTTGGAAGTGTCCCGCTTTTTAAAAATGTCCCGATTCTTGCAGGGCAATCCCGCTTATTAAAGGACTATCCCGATTTTTTCAAAGATCCTGATTTTGGCGGGATAATCCCGCTTTTTTGAGGATTGGCCCGCTTTTTACAAATGTCCCCATTAAGGCGGGGCAGTCCAGGCGCTTTTTAAAAATGCCTCGATTTTGACCTAATAGGCCCGATGTTTGGAGAGCAGTAAACCTTTTTATACATATATCTGTTAAGGAAATTGTTATACTTGCAATAGATGAAATAGTTCACATTTTCGTTAATACACTGAATTTTTTAATTATTATTTACTTAGCAGATTCATTGCAATACTGAATAATAAGTTGTCTCACTATTATCCATGTTTGAATACTTTGATTTCTCGCCGTCCGTCCAATCGTTTTGCCCCTCTAATCTAATATGACCACGCGTTCCGCTTTTTAAAGGTTATTTCCGCTTTTTAAACATGTCCGGATGTGTCACCATTTCGACGGGATTGACCCGTTTTTTACGCGTCCTGCTTTGTCTCCAAGAAAATATTGTTCATCGCACTTTTGTTGCAAAGAAAAATGTGGCCACTTTACTGTAATCTATTACTAAAATTTCATTCAATTCGAAAGTCCATCGTTCGCTTGAGTGAGTGCGTAATTACTTTGTCTTCGCGACTCTGTGTGGTTGCTATGCAAAGACAACGTTGTTTTGAAATTTAATCCTAAAAAGTCCTTGCCACGTATGCTCCGGATGTGTATGCAAAATTTCAACTCAATCCATTTGGCACCTTTCGCGCTTTGCGGGTTCAAAGAAATTTTCTACGTTTTTATATTATAGAAAAGATTGTTTTCAAACGAATTTGATTTAAAACGAATTAAAAGTTAACATTTTTCTATTTCTACACGCATTGTTTTGATCTAAAACGATTTGGAAAATTTTCATTTAGCTAACATGATATTTTTAGACGATTTTATTGGAAACGTATCCTGTAAAAAGAGAATTAGTTATATGTGCACAACAATAACAACAAAATTTATTAACATGCTATCAGGATATGGTACACATACACCAGTGACAGAGGAAAACCACACAAGAGAAAATTACACAAAGCGAAATTCATTCATTGAGATATTGTTTAAAAAATGCATACATTTTGACTTGCATTGGCAATTTGTAGATAAATTCTCCATCTTCAGTGCTCCTCAAATAATGAAGCAAATCAGAGATAAACGTCAGTATGCTCACGTCCCAAGTTTGAAAGGATGAAGAGTCATAGCTGATGTGTATTGATCAATCTGATAGTGTAAAACGATGCCTGCCTAAGAAAAGTTCCTCGGTGAGGACACAGTTGGATTGATAACATGTAATTCGGATGTAAATGATCCACAACCGCAAACTCCTTGGGCATCCAGCAATACTACATCTTCTTGCCCATTATTGGCTTGCAGATGGTACATTCTTGTTGTTATCGAGTAGTACGACATCAATAGCAATTATATACAATATATATATTCATTACCCGCGTTCTGCAACCATGTCTTATTAGACGCCGTATTGTCTTCTTTTCACAGTGCGCTCGGTAGTCTTCTGTATTTTCTACAGCATTATGTGAGGATGTAGACCAGGCACGGCCAACCCGAGGCCCGAAAGGCCCTGCGAGGGCCACATGCGGCCCCAATTGATCATTTGTGTGGCCTTCGCAATGATCAAGAGGGAATACCGGAGGACTTCAGAAAATTCCCTGCATATTCCCTCTACTTGTCCCGCTTCATCTCTAGGAAATCTCCGCGAGATTAGGTTGGCTGTACCTGGGTCTTAGCACAATGGACAAGCGGGGAATACCAGAAGTCTGTTCGTAAATGTGCGGCCTGCGGAGTCATGATGCCCGGAATTGAACACTTTCGGCATCAGAACCACTAGACCACTAGAAATGCATATAAAAAGACAATTACTGAAATACCAAGATGCTAAACATTCCATGTTTGTTACGTTTTCGAAGAAGTCAAATCTATTTACGAGGTACAATAATTGTAAAACTTGAATTACCAATCAATAATAAATAAGGCTGAACATTAAGGTATTACTTGAATATTTCAAACAATTTTTGACATACGCTAAAATATCAATCAAATGATGTTAACTGTTTGAAATGTCAGCAATCGGACGTGCCAAATCTTAAAAGAGCGAAAGCAAAATGAGTTATCGGTTTAAAAAGTTGAAACGCACATTGCCTGAAAGATGTTCCCGTTTTTTAAGCCTTTGCATATCCACAAATATGTAAGTAGATCAAAATAAGCCAACAAACATATCGGTTCCATCAGACACAAATGCATTCGGTTTGTAACGTATTTGTACATGTTAATTAGCGGTGCCAGTAATTACACCAGAATGTTGATAAAACTAGTCGGATTTTCAGTTCACATGGATAGCAGCAGTATTGAACTGTGCGCTCATGTTTACAAGTAACGGCAGTTTGAATTAATACTCGATGCAATAACTAAATCACGTTTCATACGCGAAGGACGAAAGCCGCATGTTTCATCAATGCAAAATTTAATTATGTTTACAAGGTGTATCCAATTGTTCAACAATTGCTGGTAAACGACTAGCAGTTGCAGTTTGTAATTTACGCCGGCTCAGTGTTCGAATCAACTGTGCGACCGTCTAAATATGCCACAGTCTTGAGAACACGAGCATTTATTGTCAAGCAGTTGCTAGTATTTGCAATCCGGGAACACATTGCGAGAGAATAATTGTTAGCAAACACGATAAAAATGTACGCTGAGGAAATGCAATCAGTCTGCTGACTGGAGACGAAACAGGGCGAGTCAATGAATGGAGCCGAGTTGGTAGGAACGAAGTAAGTTTCGAATTCAGTCAAGAGTTTCTAAGTTAATTATTCAATTGGAAGTAAAGTAAGTATCTTCAAATTCTTCATCAACGTCTCATAATGGAAGAAGTAACGTATTCTACATGCATAAATGTGGTGTTAGTCTCATGGGACATGTATGTGTAGTATTCGTCGTCCACTCATCGATAATATTGCACTTGTTGCGTCTTATCTTATAGGTGTTTAGTTCTGTGTGTTGACCAAGCGAGTGCGGTTGCATAAATTCCAGCAATAACAATAATATCGGTACTGATTAAAGTGCACTCGAATACTTTGTAGAATTCGGAAAACCACTCGACTCAACCGCAATCCATCTACATCAACTCGTAGACAGGAAAGCCCGTAATACGCGTACAAAATCAATGGCATTGCAAACATGCTTCGCATTGATTAAATAATTTCTTTATCTAATCGGCAATGCAAGTCAAGACAATGCAATCGAACGTATGAAATCATGTTTCACGCAACGGTATCAGTCCTATAGAATTAAGCGCGTTATCGCATTGCCTTGCGAGCGGGAGGGAGGTCGGGACTCATGCCCGTTGCATTGGACTCCCCAATTGAAGCAATTGGTCCGTTCGCGGCGCAGAGTAAAGTGACGCTTACCTCATTATCCGCAATCAAACTGTTCGTGTTGAAAAGGATGTTTAGATCACGCCAGTGCGGACAAGTTTGCCGGATCATGGTCCTTATTGATACGGTACACTAGTAAACAACTTGTATTATGGAGTATCTGTGGGAAATGGGGCGCAAATCACGTAACGTCATTACCAAATATTTTGTATGTTTCTACCACCACCTCGTCAATACCTCTTTAACTTTAACTTTTCTCTCGGTTACCATTTATGTCTAATGAAATGTACCATTTTATAGATGGATAATAATGCATATAATCAAGATCCAGAAAAGGGCACCGAACTCAGTCTAGTGCCAGAAACATCGACGAGCAAGAAATACCGACGCGAGCAATCATTGACGAGTGTCGACGAAAAGCGGAAGCACTGTTTGCGCGCGAAGAGCAAGTCGCCAACAGAACCGAAATCGAAAGAGATCGGAACAAATACAACGCCCCGAAGTGCACCGACAGCAGGAGCCGGTGGAGCGGGCGCGCAGGAGCCGGGCCCGTCCAGTTCGTGTAAGCCGGAAGTGTGTCAGAGGGCGCGGGAGCGTTTCGCTGCGCCGGACTTGCGCGGTTCGCCGTGGCATCGAAGGAAGACCATCTTCCTCATTACCACGATTGTGCTACTTTGCTCTTGGGCCATCGTGTATTCCATGCTGTCCAAGTGGGACATTATTTAGCATTCGAAGACAGGTCGCTAGAATCGATTGTGATAACAAATGACGTATTTTCTAATTGATGTAATGGTTAAGTTTAGATGTAAACAGATATTAAGAATGAATAGGTTACAAACTATGGCGTCCAATTTTTCTAAGATTTAATCGTTGGACTTGATGATATTTATTGGCGGATTATTACAGACGTGAAAGATATTCTTCTTAATAACTAAGTATAATACATACATCTGAAGTTAAAACTACTTACTATCTTTACTGCATATCAGTTTTAAAATAATAAATATAGTTTGGGAAAAAAGATATCCATTATTTTTGCATAAAATACGAAACTTAATTTAAGATGTTTCGGAATGCCCGATTTGAATCAAATGTGCACCGTTTTGTTTTATAATTTGTTGCCATTTTAAAGGTAGCTTCATAATGCCTCCCTCATAGAAGTCTTGGTCAGTGGCGTACCTTGAACATTGGCCGCCCGGGGCGGTCCCCCGATTTGTCGCCCTTTACCAATCAATCAAATGATAGTTTTAATCTTCACACTTCAACGTTCTTTATGACCGGATGTCAGCATAGAGAAAGTGTGCAATTACATATCTGGAGGGCAATAATATCTATTATTCAATTCTCAATAAGTAGCCGCTTTTTGAAGCGCATTGGACACTTCTAAGACGCGTTTCTAGTGTAACTACTTTACAATTTTTGAAATCATACAGCACATAAAACTTACAAATGCAAGGTTAAAAATAAAGAATTTATGAAAATGACGCCCTTAAAAATCCACCCACCGCCCCCCCTAGGTACGCTACTGGTCTTGCTCCTTATTGGAGAAAAACTCTAGTAATCGAATTTCACAAGCTTGTTTTGATCCCAATTTCTTATCACTCAGGAAGTTTTGCAATGTGAGAAAAAGGTGGTAATTGCTTGGTGCCAGGCCCGGACTATATGGTGGATATGTCGCAGGGAAATGGCATAATTCGCGATTTGGTCAAATCCCTAGAGATTTGACCAAATATTGCGAGATGGCAAAATGACAACTTTCTTTGATTTTGCGCGTAACATAACCTGTTAATTGTAATTGTAGTTCAAATTCAATGCCAATATTACTTGAAATACACTATTTAATAATTAAATTAAACGATTCCTTTACGATACGATGACGTAAATAAATAATGTCCCACAAATTTACGTACCCCACGTTAAGCGGGAAATTCCTACAAAAAACGGGATTGATTCGCCAAAATCGGGAAATTTTTATAAAAGAGGAACAGTTTTGTAAATAGCGGGACTGTCCCGCCGAAATCGGGACATTTGTAAATACCGGGTCAGTCCTCCTAAAAGCGGGACTGTCCCCACCAAAGCCGGGACATTTGTAAAAATCCGGACAGTATTCTAAAAAGCGGAATTACCCTGTTAGAATCGGGACATTTGTAAAAAGCGGAACAGTATTCTAAAAAAAGAGGGATTTCCGCGTGAAAATGTGGACATTTATAAAAAGCAGGACAGTCCTCCAAAAAGCGGTGTTAGTCTCACCAAAATCGGTACGTGTGGCCACGTTAGGCAGAAAAGACAATGCAGTTTTGGAAGGCAGGTGTTCAGTCCGAATCCACGCCATTACAAAAGGCGTTAAACAAAATTTGCGAATATTAAAAATTACTTGAAATAGCGATTTTTAATTTGAGACCACCCCGGGCAACGCCGGGGGATATTTCCTCTAGTCCAGTGGTCGGCAACCTTTTTTTTGTGTCACGGACCGATGGGACACAAGATAATCTCTTTACGGACCGGTGGGACATAAGATAATCTTTTCACGAACCGGTTTAGTAGTTGTATGAAACTTCATTAGCAGCATCTTCGTTAAATTCAACAAACAATAGATTATTATAAATGGTTTGGAAAACGATGTTGTCAATCTTCCAAAATAATTTTTTAAATTTTTATTGATAGATGTTCGATGTTCTTAATTGCCAACCGGCTTCGGCTATATTAAATAGCCATCTTCAGGACAAACATGTTTAAGAACCTCTGGAATTGCGTTCCTTATTCCCTTGAGGTTGCAATCAAAATTAAGAACTATTTGTTAATTTAGCTTCAAGCCGCTATTTTTGAAGAGGTTGGCAATTAAGAACTTCGAACATCTATCAATAAAAATTGAAAAAATTATTTTGGAGGATTGACAACATCGTTTTCCAAATCATTTATCATCAACTCCAAAAAAAAACATCGCACACCATTCGATTGTTTTCGTAATAGATTATTATAAGTCGAATTTAGCAACAATATAAAAACAACTGAGGAAAAATTGATAAATCACATTGGCAAAATATAAAGCAATATATTTATGCAACTACAACTTAGGAACAATATCGTAATAATAAAGGTTGGCTAAAAGAATATAGAACACAGTGGGAGCCCTGATCTTGGTTTTCTAAAATACACTGATCCCATCTTGGGTAAATAGAAGACAATGACACTCAGTGAGTCCAGTCTATTCCTTGAATGTGGGAATTGTCATACATTTCGTGGTAATAAATATTACGTTAAAAAAATTTTCGCTGCGGACCGGTACTCAATGCCCCACGGACCGGTACCGGTCCGTCGGACCGGCTTTGCCGACCACTGTTCTAGTCTCTATATATAAAAATGAATGTGTGTGTGTGTCTCTTCGATTTACTCCAAATATACAAGCAATTCTATTGAAATGAAATATTGAGCATGTTCCGTGTACTTCTGGGACACCACTAACGCAAAGGAAAATTGGAAGAACCTCATGGTTCGAAAGTTATAGCGAAGAAACCAACACTTTTCACGACAAACGGCACGGCAATACCGCTCGAATGCAGTCTACTGTGCATGCGTCGTCGTCCATTGCCAAGCAACGATTGTTTACCGAAGGAATGCGCACGGGAATGAATTCTCCTTGCCATATCAAGTAGGCTGAGACAGAACAGACGAACGGGTAGATGGGCAAATAATAGTAAAACCCAAGCAACGCTGGGTACTCCACTAGTTTCTTTATAAAAACCGCTCCAGGTTATTTCAGAAATACAGGTGCAACGCGGGTTCAGCACGTTCAGTAGAACCCGGCCCCGTTTTGAGAGACACCGCGACAATGTTTGATCACCAGATCCAGCGGCGGCATCGATATGAATATCAGTGACAAATAAATAAGCATGATAGCTTTCAGCATCGCAGTCTTTTGTCCCAAAAATTTACGTAACCCCGCGTTAAGCGGGAATTCCTACAAAAAACGGGATTGATCCGCCAAAATCGGGACATTTCTAAAAAAGAGGAAGTTCTCTAAATAGCG
>JAOEHK010005106.1:0-13988 GCA_025447835.1 Labidoglobus nevermanni
TGGCCTTGGCCAAATAAAAGAGCGTTAAAGCGAAACAGCGTTAAACGGGGCAGCGTAAAGCGGGGTCTTAGTGTAGTAATTGTAACACCACAGATAACCCCAAAAGGCTGGAACCTCGAATATTCCCCATGCCTGTCCGCTGAATCTATGAAAACCACCTATATCGGAAAGGGGCCTACGGGGCAATAGAGATTGGGAAACACTGGTCTACGAGTACGGGATCTGACACGTTCCACTAATGAATTGTATCATACCAATTATCAACATTTTGGCGCCCTCTAAATCTGCCACTCGGTGCGGGCCACATCCACCGTACCCCCCTCGCTTCACCTCTTTCTTGCTGCCTTTAATTTTCGACTAATCTAATTAATCCTAGTTGTTTCCTTCATGTCTCTCCCGATTCCTTACTAGCTCAGTCTCTTTTCTTTCCTCAATCGTTTTCGTTGAAATAAATTCATGTCATGGTGGATTTTTGCGAAAGTTCATTCGGTTTTATTGTATAATCGTATTTCAATGAATCCAAACATATTAAAAGAAGATATATGTATTTATAGGCAATTATTACTATCATTGATGACTAATGCATTATACATCTACATTTACATACAATATGATCATATTTTGACCGAAAATTATCAAATAATTGATATATTTGAAAAAAAAACAAATTCCTTGACTTCACTCAATGTTTACCCTATCCACACGACTCTTCTTTCCAACAAAGTTTCCGATATTAAACTCCGCGGCCTGGAAACATAAATCCACATTTCAATTATCAGTAGACGAATAGCACATAAAGTGACTACTGAATAAACAATTTTCAATTGTTCATTATCAGATCACCGGTGTAATATTACTAGACACGCGACGGCGTGCAGATTGTTGATTAGTTCATCGTAGTACAAAAACATGGAGTTGCTGCAATCAATCCACGTTGCTAATACAAGATATCTCTCATTGTATTATCTTTACAAATGATAAGCGATTCAAATTATCCCTATCTTTGTTAGCAATTCTAATTCTTTGTTAGAAATACATGTTTGAGCACTGTAAATTTGGGGCGTTCATCTATTCGAATCTAATTCCTGTTAATCCCTCAGCTAACGAACCCAAATTTAATTAACAGCACCAAAGAATATTTGCTTCTGATACCATCCGGGACTTAAAACAACAACCTAATTGGTCGTCTTGCTGCGGAACTGTTTCGTGATTTGTTATTATGTAATTCTTATCGTTCGCCTTAAAGATTATAACGATTATATTAGGATTTCTTATTTCTTGCCACTTTCAGTGGACACTGCTGGAAAGAGACATCGAAATGATGATTAAGAATGCATAAACGCAGTTTCGCAATTGTTCAGTTCGTTCGTGTGTTAAGGCATTCTGGTTAGGTTTGAAAAACTTGTCTTGTTTCACGAGGAAGCATTGCACATTGACACATAACTAGAACATAATTAGGGCGCAAGCAAGCCACGGACGCGAAGCCATTGTGCACAATCATATCGGTCAGCGTGCTGATATGCCAGGACGATATCAATGCAATATACGATACAGCAAATTAATCGCATGTCCTCAATACGTTCCCAATGCCGAATGCCTTAACTATGTACCGGATCTGGTCTGCTTCATCTCGGCGACTACATCTTACTTGTATCATCTACTCGTATATGTATAATGTATAAAAACAGATATTGCAGCTACATACAAATACGTTTCATGTTTATCAACTATACAAATCCATCCAGCCCTAAGTTCTCTCCTATACCAACACATTGAATATTTCGCAAGCAAAACAGGGATCGCTTGAAATTGGATTGATGTGATGTGAGTTTCTAGCATTGATTTTGATTGGCATAGTTTGCAACGACGAAGGGCGGATTCACAGCCACTCGACTATCCTTTCTGCAGTAAGTAAAGATCCATATCGGCGTGGGAAGAGTGTAAAGTTGCGAAGAGAATGCGCAGCATGTTAGAACGAATCGAAAGAAAGTGAGTTGAAGGCATCGCGCTAGCTAGGTCTACGCTACAATTGTGAAATGATAGAGATTTTATAGAGACAGTTCAGATCACAGAGTTTCACTATCAGTTGCAAGGCACTGGCCATCATCAGTTGGTCTCGTAGCTGGTGAGCAGCGCGGCGTCGACGGGCTCCATGCAGCTGGGGCAGGTGAGGCTCCGCATCAGCCAGTCGTCGATGCAGGTCATGTGGTAGGTGTGCATGCAGGGCAAGTAGCGCACCTTCTCGCCGACGAGGAACTCCACCATGCAGATGACGCACTCGCGCGCCTTCTTGCAGCCGTCATACGTGCCCGTGGGCAGGTGCTGGATGAGCCCGATGCGCTTGGCGATCTTCACCTGCTCCTCCTCGGTGAGCTGGCCCACGGAGCGCGTGACGCTCGGCGATGGATGGTAAACGGGCGAAGCGGCCTGAATCGGCAACGTCTCCTGCAACCCGGAGTGGCAGCATATGGCTGGCTGAAGAGGCTGATGGTGGCACTCACCGCGTACGGCGACGGGCCCAGCTGATCGGACGAGGTCTCGCGGACGCTGTCGCTGCCCCGAAGCAGTGAGATGTCGTCGGTGGTGGCTCTCTTCAGACAATTGCCCATGATGCGGATGCTCGTCACGCAGCGGTTACAGCATCATTCAGCGCGTTGACGCTCTTGCCGCGATCACCATGAGAACCAGCCGATGACGACGTTGTCGTAGCACACATGAATGTGACGGATGGATGGACAACGCGCGCTGCGAAACGCAAATCGCGGTGCTTTGCTCCAAATACGCGCGGCTCGAATCGAGGCGATCAACGCTCGACGTTGCTGCGAATTCGCCTGCCGATTGCGAGAACAATGGCAGATATAGACGTGCCTTTTCAGATGATTGCAGTTGACGCCGTTCGCAGCTCACTGCCAGGCACAAACTCGTCGGCCGGAGGAAGCAGCTCAGTCCTGCAACATACAGGACAATCGTGATTCATGTTTGACACTTTGCTTTCATCGGACATGTTCGCCTTCCTTTTACAGTACAACAACATCAATTCCAGCGAAAATATTCTCGTTTATGCATTCCCTACTTGCTGGCGACGGTTTCTTGTTGCTTGTTTAACGTGATATCCACGTTCTGGCCTCATGCTGCTTCATTCTACCATCAAAACAATGCAAGGTCGATCAACTTGCAAATTACAAGGCGAAACATAATTTCGAAACATTCTATATATCTATAGGTATACCTCCCTATATCTATCTATATCAGTGATTCCCAATGTGGTCGATTTTGACCTGCAGGGGGTCGACGACAACGATACAAGAAATTGGGGGTCTACGAGATTTCAATAGGGGTCGATCTAAGAGAAAAGCCAATAACAGTTCATGGGACATGGGACAAGAACGGGAATACCCTGGCTACTCGTCACTCAAAGATGGGTATTCCCTGTGCTTGTCCTACAGCACTATCTACGAATACGAAGAATCTTTAAAATTCGACCGTAAGGGTTCTATGAAAACTAATAATATCGGAAGTGGTCGACGGGGCAAAAGTTTGGGGAACACTGATCCATATGTATATACCAGAGGTGGAAATTATGGGCCGCGAGCTGTATGCGGCTCTTTGACAAATTACTGGTGGTTCTCTGATTAAGTACACAAAATTTGATAAAATTACTATGTTTTAATAAGTAGTCTACAAGTACGGGGAATTCCCGAGGTACCATCACCAAACGACGGGTCTTCCCCTGGCTAGGATTATCAAGGAGTTGGTTACCCCTGGTATATAACTATCTATCAATGTAGCTATGTATCATTCTATGTTTCTATGAATATTGGGAATAGATGAATAATTTCTTATTAAATATATAGCCAAAGGTGGAAATTTGGCAACAACGCTTCTATATCTCTAATCAGTAACAACGTTTGAGGATAATTTATCACTTATGCAAGTAATGAAAGCAACTGAATCTTTCATGTGCCACCAAATATACAGGACAATCATGTTCGCCTTCCTTTTACAATATAACAACATCAATTTCAGCGAAAATATTGTCGTTTATGCATTCCCTACTTGCTGGCGACGGTTTCTTGTTGCTTATTTAACGTGATATCCACGTTCTGGCCTCATGCTGCTTCATTCTACCATCAAAACAAAGCAAGGTCGATCAACTTGCTAATTACAAGCCGAAACATAATTTCGAAAATATTGTATATATATATATATTTATGTATACATGTCTATATCTATCTATGTGTATATATCAGAGGTGGAAATTATGGTTCGCGAGCTGTATGCGACTCTTTGACAGATTACTGGTGGTTCTCTGATTAAGTACACAAAATTTGATAAAATTACTATGTTTTAATAAGTAGTCTACAAGTACGGGGAATTCCCGAGGTACCATCACTAAACGACGGGTCTTCCCCTGGCTAGGATTATCAAGGAGTTGGTTACCCCTGGTATATAATCTATCAATGTAGCTATGTATCATTCAATGTTTCTATGAATACTGCGAATAGATGAATAATTTCTTATTAAATACTAGTTGAGTACCCAGCTTGGGTTTTACTACTATTTGCCCATCTAGCCGTCCGTCTGTTCTGTTCGTCCACCTGTTAGCAATCGGTTTTGCAGTGTCATGCCCCGCTGTCTCAGCCTACTTTATAAGGTATGGAGACTTCATTCCCGTGCGCATTCGTTCGGTAAACAATCGTTGTTTGGCAACGGACGACGACGCATGCGCAGTAGACTGCATTCGAGCGGTATTTCCATGCCGTTTGTGATGAATAGTGATGGTTTCTTTGCTATAACTTTCGAACCATGAGGTTCTTCCAATTTTCCTTTGCGTTAGCAGTGTCCCAGAAGTACACGAAACATGCTCAATATTTCATTTCCATCAAATAGTTTTTATTTTAGGAGTAAATCAAAGCCACACAACACACACACGCATATAGCCAAAGGTGGAAATTTGGCAACAGCGCTTCTATATCCCAATCAGTAACAACGTTTGAGGATAATTTATCACTTATGCAAGTAACTGAATCTTTTATCTACGGGACAATCATGTTTGACACTGCTTTCATCGGACATGTTCACCATTCTTTTACAATACAACAACATCAATACCAGCGAAAATATTGTCGTTTATGCATTCCCTACTTGCTGACGGTTTCTTGTTGCTTGTTTAACGTGATATCCACGTTCTAGCTGCTTCATGCTCATGCTGCTTCATTCTACCATCAAAACAAAACAAGGTCGATCAACTTGCAATTTACAAGTTGAACGACAATTTCGTTTCAACAAATGTCAAAACATAATTTCGAAAACATTCTATATATCAATATCTATATATACCTCTCTATATCTATCTGTGTATATACCAGAGGTGGAGAAATTACTAATGGTTCTCGAATTAAGTGCACAAAATAATAAAATTACGTTGTTCTAATATCTAGCCTACAAGTACGGACAATTCCCGAGACGATGGGTTATCCCCGAGCTCGGACTATCAAGGAATTAGCCACACCTGGTATATGACTATCTATCAATTTCTTGTTCAATATATAGCCAAATTTGGAAATTTGGCAACAGCGCTTCTATATCCCTAATCAGTAACAACGTTTGAGGATAATTTATCACTTATGCAAATAATTAAACTAACTGAATCTTTTATCTGCCATCAAGGATGTTGCTTTCTTAGTTCATAATTCAGAAGCCGAGTATTTCAGTTTGGCAGGCTAAAAATGATATCAATTTTACAATGAAGAATGTAAAGTTTTGGATAAACAAATATTTCTAATAAGACTATATTGAACATCCAGAAATGATTTTTCAATAAATTCCTAAATGAGCGCAACCGAAATCCGCTACCTTTTGTCTCTAATTGCTCACCTGTGATAATTAAATTCCATCGAAGTTACCATGCCAACAATGAAAACACCTGTCCATACAACTGGACAATGCCGAATTTAGCAAAAAGAATATAGTTTGAAAGATACGCTCGGAGATTAAACAATAGAAAATGTTTATATATTTGAGCAAGAAGGTGAACTGTAAGAAGAATATGCAATCTTCTCTTTAATGGCGCCATTCACTTTTAGATCGCAATTCCCAACAATATCAGGTTGCAGAGCATAGCATGGAATCATGAAGATGGCTATATTGCTGTGGGGGGTGAAGAAGGCCTCCTGAAAGTTTTAAAATTAGACACCGGTGATGCGGAGGGAAACACGAAAGCTAAGGGCCTGGCTGCGTCTAGTAATCTCTCGATGAACCAATCACTTGAAGGGCACTCGGAGGGCATTCGCGTGATAACATGGAATGAGACGCACAAGAAGCTCACCACTTCCGACCAGAATGGGGTGATCATTGTATGGATGCTGTACAAGGGCGCGTGGTATGAGGAGATGATTAACAATCGCAAAAAATCGATGGTAGCGGGAATGGCGTGGAGTTACGATGGTTTGAAGATATGCATTATCTATGAAGACGGAGCTGTTATCGTTGGCTCCGTCGACGGCAATCGCATATGGGGGAAAGAGCTCAAAGGTGTTCAATTATCCGGGGTTCAATGGTCTCCAGATGCAAAAATGCTTTTATTTTCTTTGCAAAATGGACAGGTGCACTTGTACGATAATCAGGGCAACTTTGTGGTACGACGTTCTCACCTATCACGGAGGAAACAATTGCAATACATTCGTACTTGCAGATGAGGGTTGAAATTCAATGCATGGATCCTCTTGACCTCGTACCAGTTGTTGGTATGGACTGGTATAATGGGCGACATGGTTACATGCATGCGCTTTGTCCATGTTTAGCTATCTGCTATCAAAATGGGCGAATGCAATTGATGAGCAATGAAAGTGATCCGGATCCAATTGTCGTTGAAACTTTAATGTTTGCTGTCTATTGTAATTGGAATCATAATGGTACTCTACTTGCAGTTGCAGGAAGACAATTCAGCAATGATAAGGAATCGAATGCCGTCCAATTCTACAGCCCCTTTGGTGATGTAAGTTTAGGGAATATATCGGAGCACTATTTACTCTTAATTAATGTCATCCTATAGCATTTGCGAACGTTAAGAGTTCCCGGACAATCAATTTCGTGTTGCGTATGGGAAGGAGGGTCATTGAGGGTTGCTTTAGCAATAGATTCGTTCGTATATTTCGCAAATATTCGGCCGGATTATAAATGGTGCCATTTCAAGAAAACGGTTGTGTATTCGTCTTGTCGGCTACAAAAAGCGGGAGTTTGTGTTTCCTTTTGGGACACTTCAAATAATCAGGTTCGTATTTGTAAACTTATACTAACTAACTCAGCCAACCCAAATGAACTCGCGGGCTACTTTGGTCATACATATACGAACGGGCTAAGGGTATTCCCCGCTGGTCCGACCAAACTAATCTTGCGAATCATTTTGCACAAAGTGACCACGTTATCCTAGAGATAAAGTGGGACGGGGAATTTTCTGATATCTAATGAATTGTTATTGTATCGGGTATTCCCCGTCCTTGTCCGTTGCGTGGGTCGCATGCATTCCGCGGGCCTTGGGTTGGCCGTGCATGAACTAAATGATGTTCTAAAATGAACATTTATAGTGTCAAACAAGATATGTCCCAGTACTGCTAGGAATAGCAGCATTTGGTGACCATTGTGTCCTGGCAACGAAGAACAACGACGATGACTCAATGGGTCGATACGGCACTCTTCTCTGCAATACTTTGGGCACAATTGTCGATGGAAACTATATTGACATTGAGCCACTCTATGTGGCTATGAATTCCACTCATGTTATCACTTCAGGTCGCAATAATTTTGTTCTTTGGCAGTATAAAACTCCAAAATCCTATGGCATATTAAGTAAACAGTCTCATCTTCATATCATATTTGTGAATTGACCCTAAACTGAGCATTTCTAGAAAATCGACTGAAATGCCGTACGTATCATATCGATGATAATCCTTCGGGGGCAGTTGAAGTCATTCAGGATCTGGAGCAAACCGCTGAGGTTTCTGTGAGCATACATCCGAGTGCAGATCCAATATGTACGATTGCAGCAAGTGATCGTGCGCTAATTATCGGCAGGGAATCGGGAACAATCCAACATTATGCTTTGCCTCATGTCGCAATTTGTAATCGATATAAACTGAACTCGCGCCCTCACAAAATGGCAATAAACTGCAATTCGAGGTAAAGTGGAAATCAACCAAGTTCATCCTTAATTACAACGATTTCTATGTAATTGCAGTCGATTATCAATCATTGATATGTCTGGGGTAATGACGGCAATCGATATTTCGGAGAACAGCTTGCGCTCTACGCAAAGCGACACCGGGAAGCTGGAACGGAAAGATGTCTGGGCTATGTGCTGGGCTTCGGACAATCCTCAATCATTAGCTATTATGGAGAAGACACGGATGTATATATTCAAAGGCATACATCCCGAAGAGCCAATCTCAAGCTCAGGCTATATCTGCAATTTTAAAGACTTGGAAATTGAAGCGGTTCTCTTGGATGAAGTCATGGAAACTCCGGAGAAACCAAGGAAAGATCACCTGGTGAAGCTGGAGGTAAAGAGTCTACGGGATACCAGAATGCTGCTGGAAAAAGTTGGTATCAGTGAAGCTGCGCAATTTATTGAAGACAATCCTCATCCTCGATTATGGCGGCTGCTGGCTGAAGCCGCACTGAAAGAGCTCAATCTCACAGTGGCAGAGTCTGCTTTCATACGTTCACTTGATTATCGCGGGATTCTGTTTATCAAGAAGTTGCAAAGCATCAGCAATGAAGCTATAAGGAAAGCCTATGTTGCAACGTATTTTAAAGACTTCGATGAAGCGGAGAAGCTGTTCATTGATTCAGACCGGCGTGATTTGGCGCTTGTTTTGCGCCAGACTTTGGGCGATTGGTTTCGGGTTATTCAAATTATGAAGAATGGCGTTTCAGCGCCCGACTTGGCGCTTGAAATTGCGTACAACTCAGCTGCTGATTATTTCGCTCAATTCCATAATTGGTCTGCTGCGGTCGAGTATTACGAAATGGCCAAGAACCGACCACAAATGATTGAGTGCTATTATCATCTTGAGGATTACGACGCGCTAGAAAACATGATTGAAACCTTACCGGAAAGAGATCCCTTGTTGCAGAATATCTCAGAAATGTTTGCAGCTGATGCACTTTACTCAGTTGCTGTAAAAGCTTTAATCAAGGTAAACGAAGTTTACGTTAATGCAATTGTTAGTAGCGTAGCGTGGTAGGTGGGGTGGGTGCGTGCTGCATTGGGCGGCACATTTAGAGGACGGCAAAATGTTGATAATTGGTATGCTACAGTCCATAGGTGTCATAGATCGAATGTGCCAGATCCCGTACCCGTAGACCAGGGACGGCTAGCCCAAGGTTTTCCTTGCGCATCCACCGCCAGGTGTAAGGAAGGGAAAAATTAGGGGAATTTTAGAGCCTGCTGGTGGCAAACCTACGGGTATTCCCCGTACTTGTACCGCAGGGTATTGATATATTTTCAAAGTGAGCCGTGAGTTCATTTGGGTTGGTCGTCCCTGCCGTAGATAGTGCTGGCGGACAACCATGGGGAATACCAAGGGTTCCGACACTCCAAGATGGGTATTCCCCATGCTTGACCGTCACTTGGGCGTAAACACTGTTAATTATGGCTACACAAGTAATAATAATGGTAACCCGCACCTCGGTCCTTCCGGTCCTTTCATGCTATCCCCCCTTTATTCCCCTAGTCGTTTCATGTCTTTATAGAAGTGCATGAGCCCCTCCCAGGGCAATTTAGCCATCTCAGCGTGGATCAATGCCTCCTTCCCCATGGCTGTCTTCCGTTGCACCCTTAGTACGATGCACTCGTCCACTATGTGCTGAGGTGTTTCATCCTCTTCTAGGCAGTACCTGCATAGTGGATCTTCGCGAAGACCCACCGTAGCTAGGTGCTTGTTGAGCCCGCAGTGTCCCGAAATGATTCCTACGAGTTCTCTTAGCCTTGCTCGTCCCCAAGGGAGTGCAAGTCGAATAGAGGTGTTTGAAGGTTTTCTCCTCAGGAGAAAGGTGCTCGTTCCCATTTGTCCTCTGTCTCTGTTGACACTAAGGCCCTCAGAAATTTCTCTCCTACGTCGGGGTGAATTCCACTAATTGTTTCCAGCCCGACGTGTGTAAGGTTTGCTGTACTTATTGCTAATTTATTTAGGGGGCGGTAAAATTTCTCTCCGCACTGGGTAGCAGACAACCACGCTACGCTATTGCTAATTGCCTTTCATGGCTTTTGGTAAAATGAGTCTCCTTATTTTTAGTTGGGAAACATTAAAGCAGCTGTTGATTTATGCGTTTTGCACAATAAATGGGATCAAGCTATAGATTTAGCACGAGAATATGATTTACCACAAATCAACACTTTGTTCAAAAAATACACGTCGCATCTTATTGAGCGCAATATGCTTGCAAATGCTGTGGAAATAAACATTCAGGCTAAACACTTTGGAAGTGCTGCCGATCTCGCGTTTCAGTTGGCTGCCCAAGAAACAAAGAAGTTTGTCCCTTCATTTATTAAAATAAAAAAGTTGTATGTGTATGCCGCACTTTTAACTCAATCAATCAAAGCAGGTAATGACTCATGTCTTTATTAGAATAATGTCATAATCACCCAATTAAATACAAGCATAAAAGATTGTAATTTCACAGACGCCACTGGATTAGGGTATATGGAGAATATTTGGAAAGGTGCTGAAGGGTACCACTTCTTTTTATTGGTCCATGAGCAATTATTTGCAACAAAACTTCGGGATGCAATGAACACTGCTTTCAAATTGCAAGAATACACAACTTTTCTGGAAGAGGGGATTGTTTATAAATTATTGGCGCTAATTGCATGTCAATATCATGCATTTGGAGCCTGTTCATCTGCGTTTATTAAATTGAAAACCTTAGAGGTATCAGTTTCAAATGAGATCATAAATAGCAAATAACTTTTGCATATTTTATTTGTAGCAAAATGAAGCAGGGTTGGCGGAAATTAATCGATTGACTTGCGAAATTTTCATGGCCCATGAGCCAAACGATGATGACTTTAAGAAGAAGCATTGTCCCAAATGCCATGAATATTTATACGAATGGTATGTGCTGGGGTGTATTTCAATGGACATTGTTTATAACATTATTCGTTATAGGAGCACCTCTTGTCCAAGCTGCAGCAGCACCTTTCCAACATGTATCATTTCAGGGCAGCCCATTCTAGAAGAATCCTCCACTCAATGGATGTGTAAAACTTGCCATCACGTGGCTTTCGAACGCTACATGAATTTTCGGAAATATTGTCCTTTATGTCATTCAGCAATCTGAAGTATTTATAGAGTAGTAGATAATAGTAATTGGCATTATATTGATAATCTAATAATTATGAAACACTTGTGGACGATCCACCTATGCATGGGTTTTATTACAAAGGCTCCCATTACAGAGGCTTCTATCCTAAAGTGGATAAAAGCCATTCTAGGAGACCACAGGATCACGACAGAGGTGTGGGGGGTGGCGAATCGTGACCAAGCAGCCATTAGGCTCATAGAAGCCTGGTGTCTCACGGAGAATTTCTCCATAAATCCGACGGTGGTTAGGCCAAAGGTACTTCAGGCGAATTCCCAACGGAGGCATCAGGTCCTTCAGCGGATGGCGTGTCTAGAGATTATCGGCCCCTACTTCCACTGCACGAGCATGTTAATAGAGAAGTTCTAATGGTAGCCTACCAATGGGATTGAGAAGTTCCGGTAAGAGGAGCTGCCATTCACGAATTGTGGAATTGATAAAGTTACAAACACGGGACATCCCCTTGGAGGGGATGCTCTGCGCTGGTGGTGGTGGATCCCAAATGTAGGGAGGCCATCCCAACTAGACCTGGGCCCTCGGTGTTACAAACCGAGATCATGGCCATTGACAGGTGCACTTGGATTTTTATCGAGAGGGATTACAGGAAGGAGCGCATTTGCACAGATAGCTAGACAATAGTCTGGAATTGCCGACTGGCACTGGAAGCGGGTCATGGAAAAAATCGCAGGAATTGCAAAGTAGATTCGCAAGGGCGCACATTCTCTTGATAGGCGCTTGACTAGCCAAATTGGTGTAACCCACCGCCACGTGAAATAGAGAGGGCAAACGATACCTCTTGAAAGGTACTCTGAGTTGAACTCGAGCAAGTAGGTCGTCACAGTCTACTTTGTTATTGCACAACTTGTAAAGGAATTGCACTAGCTGAACTTTCCGTCTGACCTGCAGTGTACTCAAGCCATACACTTGCATTAAGCCAGAAAAGTCATAATCGAAGCCAGGATAGCTACCATAATTGAGGAAGTATAACTGACGTAGGAACTTCCTTTGATCACGCTCCAGCCTGTTGACATGCGTGGCATAAATGGGTGCCCAGACCAGGGAGCCGTATTCTAGCCTTGGCCTGATTAGGCTGCAGTATAGTGTTTTTAGCATCCTATGCTCACGCAAAGCGCTGGAAGAGGAACAGATTGGCGCCCTCGAACATAATTACAATGCCTCCAGGGCACCTATTCAATCCTAAGTTAGAGGGTCACAGAAGGCCATTTAGGCCGCGGTGGTCAGGGTGTATGGTGTCCGTTGCCTTGAGATCATTAGTATTATTTGCACAGAACCTCTGATGGTTGGTGCATAAGAACTAATGGCAAAATGGATTATTTTTTTAATAGAGGTTGAGGACAAATGTACAAATGCACGATAATCACCCGCTGATGGGTGACCCATGTGTGGGGTTGCCCGCTCGGATGGTCAGCTGAAGGCAATGCTATCCTTGACCGACCCACTAAACCCCGGCCTTATGCTGTGGCTGTCCTCTTGGCTATATGCTATCCTAGCTGCTAAGCCTTACAGGGTGGTAGAAATGGGCAGAGATTAAAAATCAAGGGCCGGGCGTAAGCCCGGGCGAGACAAAAGGGAAATATTCTTAGAATCTATTATGTAGCAAGTAGAACTTGTAATACGGAATATACGAGAAATTGTTCTCGAGAACATCTTATTGAACCTCACTTTTGTTTAGGTTGCATTCTACTAAATTCCAAATATTTGCTTATTGTTCATTAGATTCAAAAGCAGACCAATACCTAGAAGTAAGTGATAGAAAGGAGTGATTCCACTTTCTAATATTTCGGTATAGAGTGGAGGAACATCTAAATGGAAGAACATTAATTCGTAGCTGTAATTGGTGCTTCGCAGGCGTTTTGTGCTTTTTACGTTCATTCCACTGATAACTTGAGACCAAAGTCTGAAGTGCTACATTAATAGTTCAAGAATATACGCCGAGACATCTCAAGCTCGTTGCCTAGGCTGCTGAAGTTGAATTATTCATAATATTGTGCAAATAATAAGTCTTGATTATGAATCGTGTATTTGTTGTTGGGGTCGGAATGACCAAGGTAAAACGAGTACATATAACTATTACACAATGTGCTATGTCATCCTTTTTCCAGTTCTGCAAACCTGGAAGCAATGGCTTGGATTATCCAGACTTTGCCAAGGAAGCAATGCTTAAAGCCCTCAAGGACGCAGGTGTGGGCATGCATGAGGTTGAAAGGGCTATCTGTGGATACGTTTATGGTAAATTCATGCTAAAACGAAGCGAATATGTCTTGTAATTGCGATTCGTAGGTGATTCCACGTCAGGACAAAGATGCGTCTATGAAGTGGGTATGCACGGTATTCCAATCGTGAATGTTAATAACAATTGCTCCACTGGCGCATCAGCTCTTCTGATTGGCAAAGACTATGTGCAAATGGGAGCAAATGACTGTGTTCTAGTGGTAGGTTTCGAGAAAATGGAACGTGGAAGCCTGTCAGCCAAAGTAAGTCTTTGCATAGTTGATAGAAGTGACATTTAATAGTTTAAACTCTATTCTGAAAAGCAAACGAATTTGCCGAAGTCGAGTTTAAAAGGCTTTGTAGTTGCTCTTGCAACGTGTTTCGACAACACAGTG
>JAOEHK010005117.1:0-13982 GCA_025447835.1 Labidoglobus nevermanni
TGGCTCGGTGAGCCGAAACCGGTTGGTTTTCCAATAAAATAAAACTTTTGGATGGGACAACATCGATTTTTCACTTAAATTATTGTATTGTTTGCCAACTACATCAAACAATGCAATTTAATTATCTCTCACTTCGAGGTAAAACATTCTGGTTTTCACAGGCTTACACGCTATTTTCTGACAAATGCCTTCAAGTTTGGTTTTCCGCAGGACTAGCGGAAATTGCTTCATAAGCCTGTAACATGCAAGTAAGTAATTTGCGCTTTTATTTGCTTTTACAAATATCATTGATCCTTGTAGGTGCGTTGCATTGATATGCAACTGCACTTTACTCTACTCATTGAAACTTTGCAAGTTTATAGCGAATAGAATCGTATTTGCGTTTGGAGTAATGGAAGCAAAACGGTGCTGAAAACTTTCCAATTTCACCGTTTTGTCTGTGCCCTCGTATGCATTCATGTGTTGCTTTGTTTTTGTTGTTTCTTCTCGCTCGCTCAAAGCAACAGACTTTCGTTCGAGTGGTTGCTGGCGATACATCTGCTTCCCGCACAATATCTCCTGTCCGATGCAGACATATGTCTGTACATTACTTCAATCCCCCAAAGCCTACAGTTTCCAATAAACTTTTGTTTACCCCGCAAACGAATGGCGTTTTAATACTATTTCAATTTTTCGCACGTCATCCCACAATTTACATTGAAAATTATTTAGTTTCGCAGATTGTTCAGCTGCTGCAATCTCACTGTTTACCCCTCGCTTGTTACGTTTTCCTTCTGTTTATTGATCACATATTGCTTAATCTACTAGCCGTGCTTGATTCGCAATCTTCAAACATTCGCTTTCCATCACATTCATTGTCATCAGCATCCGCTTTTCTTGCGGCTGCTTCTTTTTGTCCTGTTTGTTGTTTTCTTGGCGGGCTTGTGCACCCTCATATTGCCACCAGCGCGTTAGCTGCTCTTTTTGCTTATCTCGACCATTCTTTTCATCGCCGTTTAAATTGGATCGAATATTTATGACCCGCACCTCAGGGAACGTGTCTGCCCTGTTTGTCACGCAAATTCGCACCTAAGGTGAATGTCGCTTGTTGAAAACAACAACAAAAAGAGCGCTGAAGAAGCAATGATGGAGATAATGCAGAGCTTCGCAACGCAAGCGCCTGTGCTCGTTGAAGCGGGAAAACGGTGCATTTGCAAATAACATGTTTACCGCTCTTTTACAACAAATAGGGACAAGCTTCAACTGAATTTTAATACTACCTACCTGTATCCACCTTGTCAGCTTTGATTCCTTGATCGGCAATCATTCCTTGATATTATGTGACAATTGAAATAAAATAACACTGAATATACTCAATTGTTATTTATTTTAGGAACTAGAGTTAATAATTAAGGCTTACAAAAGAAATTAGAATTTTAGTCTATTTCAATTCCTGAATTATTTTCACACAATTTGTGCCATTATTACTTTGAAAACAATGGTTTTTTAATTTATTTCATTGTAGATTTTATATTTATACTATGTTATCAGTCGTGTCTAGAGGATATTGCTTTGTAGTATTATCCCATTATATCATTATACCACTTTATGATGATGTATTTAAAGATCCATTTAATTATAACTCAATGTTATAACATACGTGGGTGTTGCAATCATATCAATGCTTTATCGGCTAGAATTTACCATGAATTCTGAATGTCGACTCATGCATATTTGGAAATTTGCGAGATTTATTAGTGCCGATTGATTCAATGAAATGCCTTCATAAACCTTGCAAAATTACCCTCATGACTGCACTTCTTACTGATGTGCACATTTGCAATTGAATACAATTATACTCCAAATCTGTATGATGCCCTGCTTTTCAGTCCAGCATCGTCACCATTTTATGAATTTCAATTGTAGATGAAATTCTGCTTGTTTCAAATGACGCCCGGCCTTCATGGAAATGCTGCAAATTTATCCAATTCTCCTGGTTGACTCTGAGAATAAATTTTGATTCATTGCACTAGGCGTAAATTCGAATTGCATCTCATTCATTTTCGTTTCATTTGCATCGTTTCAAATATCAAACCAATGGCGAAATCTTGTTCATTAATTCATCTTTGAACTGCACTTTATCGAGACCTCATATATGTGTATATTCCTAATCTGCCAACAAGTGCTTGGTAGCCGAACGGCTAACGCGAACAGACAGGAATGGCCTATGAGTCTAGTGACTTGGGTTCAATCCCAGACAGAGCGTTATCTTTACTACCGAGCAGCTAGTAGAGAGGTTTAGTACGACACCTGAAATGAGAGATGTGATTGCAGTACGCTCCTTTATAACTCCCTATCCCATCCAAAAAACCTATCCTATCTTAGCTCAGAGGCAGATGGTATAAAGAGGATGTACAATGGGCCCAAATAGTAGGGCCCTCCAACAAACCAACCAACTAACCAGGTCTGTGAACGCAAACTCTTTCAAGGAGAATAAAAGTAAACAAGCAACTTTACAACAGTTGAATTTTACATTTTTGCATTAAAATTAATTAAGTAAATGCTTCCTCCTATTTCCTCTGTAGTAAAGCCTGTTTTCGCAACAACAATTTAGAAACACACTGCGGATATATTTCATTATATTGATCATGCTTGCATTGTTGTTTAGAAATGCTCAGACATGGTTGCTGAATTTATTTCACTGTAGATGGTTATATTCTTTATTTCTCTCATTATGTAGATAATTTTTGAGATTGCTCAGAGCTTTACGCAAGTTTTAATAAGTTTTCCTTGCAATTATATTCACAATGAGGTGTTGAGTCTCGGCTAAGGGGAGCAAAGATGTTTGGTTGCAATTTTCCATAAAACCTCTGTTCTTCATTTAAATACAAGATTAATTAATAAGAGAATGCTTTTCGCGGATTAAAATGAAACACCTGCCCTTTGTTACAATGTAGCACAATGAAAATTGTAACTAAGAAGAACGGCCACATGCAAATGTTGCAAAAATCTAGCGAAATCAAGAATGCAAGGTTTTCAGCTCACGGAAATGGGTTGGGTGTGCAAAGAGTTAGTACGATGGCAATGGCGGCAATATTAGTGTCCCTATTTAACTTTTATGGTAGTTTAGTAGTAACTCGGCGTTTCTTAGAGCATTTCCTGTTCGCTGAGTGCGAATTTGGAGGCTCATCTTTTACCATGCATGAGAAAGTAAATACAGAGCGAACAATGGCGTCGAGGGCAAGGTATTACCGGACTTTCAACACGTTCATTTCGTCCTTGGACGCCATTCGCTTGACTCTTGTAACTCGAGCTGGTTTTCGGTTTTGTGGCGTGTCGGTGGAGCGGAAATGCGAAAGAACGCCAAACTTTTAAACTAAGTACATAAACTCGCATTCGCCATTTAACTTGCTGCCCCCAAATACTCCTTATTCTCAAGTTGACTTCATTCTTAGTGCGACAATGTCTAATTATTATTCTACTCACACTGATAACACTGAAACACATCTGCTTATTGATTTCCTCTCATCTTTGCCACAATTTATTCATGTCACTCAGACATCCCGGATAGTGTAACAAGATGACATCAAATTCCTACATTTTGCATTTCACACCCGCCTGAACTATCGCTGGTTGCTGCCATCTGCGAATACAATTGCTTGCTATAAAATTGCACGCGTTTTACGATCACAATTTTATCACACCACAATTGACAAAGCTCCAAAGGATTCCAGAGGCAGAGGGGGTTGTAGAATTCAGGCAGAAACTGTTTCAACATTCATAGCATCCTTGCTGCCACATGTTGCCAGCACGTCAATGCGCATCCTAAGAGTTCCTTGTCCCAGGATGGGCACCCAGCCAAACGATCGCGAAATAAGCTCAGCTTTCCATTCATCACGGAAAAGTGCCGTTGCCTCTGCTTCAGCCAGCTGCACGTTTGACGGTTATCTTGAGGGCTTTGCATCTATTGCTCATAATAAGCAACGATGTTATTTCCGGCTTTATTTATACGCGACTCTGGAATAGCGCATTCTGGATCTTATTCATTTACCCGAGGCATCTTGTTTATGCCTCTGCATGTCTTTCGCAGGTGCGAAATAATGATGAGTGTCACATTTATGCTCATCGTAAATTATCGCTATTGCCACCTACAACGCGACATTCTGCAAAATTCCAGAAATGGCAGGTTTAATTGATGCTGTTCAAACTGTTTATTCGAGATGCTTCGAATTTGATGAGGAAATTTATTGAAATGAAAGCACCTCGGTCATTCATACATTTGATTACCGGAGATATGGACGCCGATATTGTTAGATGACAGCGTGTTCGTGAATCCAATGAGATTGATGACCATCAGCAGCAGAGCAAGATGATTGATACTCGATGAATGATGCTTGCCCATCATGAATAATATGAGAGTGGCTCTTCAGGTGCGTTCCATGCCTGCAGCAATCAATACTGGGGCACACATCCTTCATCCGCACATGGACTTATGTTCCTGCAGAGCACGAATTCGTCGCTCCATCTGTAATTAAATGCAATTGCAATTAGCCGCACTGTCGCATTAATATTAATCATTGGCAAATCCAGACACGTCTGTCAGCTTGGGATCGATCTGCGTAGTGGATCAAGCATAAATCAATGCGCGCTCCTGGTTACAATTTACGATTATTTGCAAAGTGTAGGCCTGCCTGGCTGATTCCGCCGAAATGTTCGCCTGTCTGGTGAGCTCAAGAACGCCAAGATAGGTGGCAGCCATCCGCATTCCGCTTCGAATGAATTATCGCACACTTCCTTGCGCCGATCTTCTTCAGAATGCATGCGGCTGGCACACGCACGCAACCGAAGGATAATAATTAATCCTAATTAAGTAGTAATTCGCCTGCAACCGCAAACAAACATTCCAAGCTGTGCGTTGGTGCTCGCCATCCTTCTGCTGTCCTCTGATTCAGCTGCCGACTGCAGCCGGAATTAAGGGATTTACGAATGCTGCGGAAATCAAAGAGACTGCCAGCCAGTGTTCCGGAAATGAACGGATTACGCTCTAGGTGCGACTCTTTGTTCGATGTAGGCATTCAAGCAATTTGCTCGCAAGCAGGATTTCGATTTTAAATTCAATCTTCAATTTACTGCAATTTGGTCTCGTGCTCAACCCACTTATCTTATTAACCACGCGCATAAATCACGTGTTTCCTTAGGCTGCAGGAGTGATCCTAAAAATAAACTTTTTCAAATGGCCTGCAGCAAGTGCATATAATCGCACTTCAAAGTCAAAGTTAACTATCTCGTCGGGTTAAGTATCTTGACTTGCACTTGCTGTTTACGTATCAACCGACAACATCCTTCCAGAAGGCGACACGTGCACTTTCTTTATAAATAAGTAGTGAAAGACAACTGGCAAATGCCCTAAACCATATTTCAATTTCCAATCACGTTCCACCTGCTTTAATTTAACAATAATACCTTCATGAGTTAATTTATATCGAAAATATGTATATTTCTTCATAGTTTATAGGCGATAATTAAAAAAATGTAGTTTCGAAATTATAATTATTATCGCGAAGTTAATGTCCAAGTTAATCCTGTTTCTGATATTTTTAATCATCTATTTTAATTACAATTTTAATCAGAAATATTTTCTTTCCTTAATTACTTTTACGTGGAATATGGGAAATAACATAAAGTCACGTAAAATAACTCCACCAAGAAGTCGCTATCGACAACTACCTTCTAAGTACTTAAGGACTATACTAGTAAAGTAACCATCAACCCACGATATTAGTAAGCGTCATTCTTCTGTTTTTGTCATTCAGATCGAATTCTCCGTTACTGTCTTCAATCTCGTCCTAGCGCTGGGCATATTAATCTTATCTTCAATTTGTTGAGAGTTTCATTCAGTATTCGCACAATTGGCACGCACCTCCTAGAATAGTTGCATATACAATAGTTGTTCGTATTACGGCTGGAGGATTGTGCAACTGGCACGTAACAAACAAGCTTAAAACTTTTGCAACTTGATGCAAACTTACTTACTATCGCATATGCGTATGACTATGTTACGTGGCAAATTCAATTATAAGCCACACGTATTTGTAACCGCCTTATCTTCGTCTTCTTATCTCATACCTGACAGATGTTTATTCGAACTTCATTAAACTTTTAGGCGAATTAGTTTGCATTCAATTCCTATTAATAAATTTTCTCTTAATCAGGTAATATGAAGCCTGGGGTGTAGAATACAAATTAAACTCGAGGTTCTTTTGGACTCGCATATAGCCTACGAGTCTTTGTTTGGCCGTCCCGTGTTTAGACATTCAATTGTGGAAATAGCAGCGAGACCTTTTTATCAATAGGTGCTTTTTAGCGCAAACAATTGCGGAAATTGACGTTCTATCTTTGTAAACTTATACGTCATTATCTGAAAGCTATTCGTAATCATTGTTTCATATGGTACTTGATATGCAAGCGCTGTGAACGTCCAACCACACATCACAGGCTACTGGTATTTAGCTTACAAACGTCTTCATTATTTCGCAAACTTTACGGGGCATCATCTATTCAGAAACAGCGACAGAAGCAACAAAGCTTGCAAGGGAAAAGCGCTTCCTTTCATTTTGGGGTCTCATTTGTAAACACTGCCAAATAAGACAATGGTTTACAAACGGAAGAATGTTCTTATTTTCTGCACGAACTATGAATGAATAATTTCCATATTTCTGGTGCAGGACACGTCTCCATTTCCGTTATCATTCTCACGCAACAATTACTGCACTAAACTAATCAACTATCTCTCCGAATATCTCCAACGAACACTATGGATAATCCCTTTTATGTTTTCGCGAATTGCACGTGACATCCGATTCGCAAATGTCACGTCAGTAAGCAAAGACTACGGAATTTTTACCGAGAATATCAATCATTCCAATAAAACAATGCTAACAATAGGGAACAGAGTGCACGCAAACACTGAATGTCAAGTCAAAGGAGGTTTATGTGGTCTTACGTCTATGACTCTCAGGATTTGGGGCTGACTTTAAACATCCCTTCCAGGGAGTAATAGTCGAATCCAGGATATACATCCAGCTGAATATAATCAGGATACGGGAATTTAAATACGACTGTAAGTTAAAGGGAGAAAAGTTTGACAACCGAATGATTATTATTCGAAGAAATCAAGTCAATAGCAGCAGGAGCAGAATTACACTGAAGAGGAGAAACATTGTCAGAAATGAATTTGAATATTTTAGTCTACGAAGGAGACAAGCGAAGAGACAACAGTCATATATGTGAAGCTTCTGGTTGATTGTTTGGATGAAAATTTACTCTGCGATACGAGGCAGATTAAAAGGCAACATTCTGGCGCAACCAGAAATGGAAATTAACTGCTTCCATTTAAAAGCGCCTCTCGCTTTGATAACATCTGTAATACCAGTGACACCGACAAATGTGAAATGTGAAATCAGTTAAAGCCCATGGCAAACTGCTCTGCATTTTGATGCAAGAATTCTTCTCTATTTTTCGCTTTTCATTTATCATTTCGGAAGCAGACTCCCAGCAAAATCTTCGCAATTAATCTTCTAGAAACGCATTCCTTGAAGGCCAATTACCGATTAACAACTGAACAAGCGGAAAACAAATAAGCCATCTGTACATTTCACGGAACTACCTCAGAGTTTCAAAGAATCCGACTGCCTAGAGCCAGAAGTCAATATTTCAGTTTATAAAGAAAATCGATCTAAAGTCAATTGTTGCTAGCCAATAGGAGATCTTGCGCGATTTCAATTGCAGAAGCGAATGTTGAGTCAATGTTAGTTATTTGTTTGATTACCTTGCATGAATAAATTCGTCATCCGTCAACGAGTATTACAACAATAAATTATGACGCATTTCGCTCGCTTTTAATTTACATGAAAATAATTGCATGTGGTTACGACGATGAAAAATTGCAAATTTTGCCGTAGCTGGAATTACGTCGGATGTCAGGTGGCGTGAGGAGGTTTTGGCATCAAACCATCCCATACAGGAACAGGATACGGACGGCGTGCGCGTACATAGATTGCGACCATCCGCGTCTCGACGCAGGGGAAACAGGAAGCGCGCGTCGCGATGTCTGGAGTATTACTGAAGCCAATTCGCTAACAGCCGCACACGCTCAAAATAGCCCCAATTTCCCCTACTGTTGTTGTACTTCTACATCCAGCCACCCTGTTCGTCTTCCAGACAAATTTCCACCCTGATACATCATTGTGGACATTAAGCAGAACAAATGTGGAATAAAAATTGTTGCAGTAATGCAATCACTTCCACGTAAATTTTATGGCCATAAAAACTGTGCAAACATTCCCTCATTTTTGCAAGATCTAACAGGAATTTTGAGATTAATTTAATATCATCAGAAGCGCACATAAACGCTCCACATAATGCCCTTCGAATCATCCCGATACACCCAGTAGTTCTTGTGAAAACCCCTAAAAACTGACCACACATTGGTTGATAAACTGATCATATTTATACAACGATGTTTTACAGCAAATTTTCTCTGTATTTTTCTTTAATTTAATGCCAAAATCACACTTGGATAAATTATCAGTAAAGGATCAATAGCAATAAATAGTAAGAAGAGTTCCTACCTAAACCGGCACCCACTTTAAAACTGTGGTCCCATTACTAGAAATAAGAACAGAGAAAATTAATAATTGGAAAGCATATTCCTCTGTAAATGTAGAGATTCCCAAATAGTAACGTCTGGTTCATAATCAAATAAAATTTTACCCGAAACATCCATATCCAACAGCAATGTTATTATCGTGACCTCTTCTCTCCCACAACTGTGACTCTGGTTCTATCTCTCTCCCTTCATACGTAAACTTCCGGTGTCTAGAAACTTTGCAAATTCTCTCTGTTTTAGCATGTCCTGTCACTTCAACATGCTAAATGATGGATATGGAGCCGTTATATTCTGCATCAGCTCTCATTCGAAATGCGGCATTTTTTAAATTCAACTGCGCTCAAACCTTCGCAACGAATGCAAATCAGGGCCGAAATATTTGCACAACTTGCAACTTGACATCAACTCTCTCTCTCTTTCTCTGCTTTTGTCTAATAGTCAAATAAATTCCACACCACAGGGTGGACAATGCAGCGTCCATTCGAGCTTTCGAAAAAGTGACGTTTGCGCTACGATTAAATGCGCCCATAAACATCCGTCCGTTTTCTGTTAGTAAAGGCAATAACGTGTAAAGACTCCACAAGGGTTCTTTCGTCCTGCGAATACCAGCGTGGATGGCTGTCATGTTGAGCGGTCGGGAATAGTCCGAATTTTATGCAAACTACGCGAAATTCGGAATTCTAATAAAATGGATAATTTCTCTCTAGAGCTACGACACGAGGGGCAGCGGAAAACAGTCCTACAGCGTACCATTGTCCTTCCGGAATGCTGATTTTCTCATGATAGTTTCTGCTCTGATCAATTCGCAATCGAAACTTTTGTTTCGGCCACGTATGGAAACGCAATGACAGTGTCAATAGGACAGTAGTAATCAAAGAATAAAAATCCATGTCAAAATTTTGCAGTTAGCCCGTTAGGACCAGCGAATCGTTGAAATCCGAAGCGGTGGAAATGCGGTAAAAAGCCCGGTTTGGAATGCGATGCCTTCCCCAGTCAATAGCGTAAATCAAGCTACCAACCAATCTCATCCACCACAAACCATTGATATTGCCAAGGACAAGAAGACCGTTCTCGAGACTCATGGCTACTACCTTGGCAAGACCATCGGGTCGGGCTCGTATGCCACTGTCCGGGTACGGCCCTTGCCCTTTTGTCGCCGCCAGCATTTTCACGTTGCCAATACAGATATGTTTCTCTTTTATGCATTTTAAGATGGCACACAGCGAGTTGCATGGAGGCAATGTGGCCATCAAAATTGTCAGCAAGTATACGGCGCCCGAGGACTATCTGAAGAAGTTTCTGCCGCGCGAAATTGAAGTCGTCAAAGGGCTGAAACACGCCAATCTCATTCGCTTCCTGCAAGCGATCGAAACCACGCACCGCGTCTACATCGTGATGGAATTCGCAGAGAACGGCAGTCTGCTGGATATCATTCGCAAAGAGACTTACATACCGGAAGGACGAGCGAGACGCTGGTTTCGGCAACTGGTCGAAGCGATTGAGTATTGCCATGAGCGAGGCGTCGTCCACAGGTTCGTCCTGCATGTATTCCCGCAATCTGCATCATCCTATTACCCTCCTTTGCCATGCAGGGACATCAAATGCGAAAACTTATTGATGGATAACAATATGAACATTAAAGTGTCCGATTTCGGCTTTGCTCGTTCATACGTAAAGACTCAGAATGGGCAGCCAGTGCTAAGCGAAACGTTTTGCGGCAGTTACGCGTATGCTTCACCGGAGATCCTTCGAGGCATTCCCTACCAACCTCAGTACTCGGATATTTGGTCCATGGGAGTCGTATTGTACGCGATGGTCTTTGGACGCTTACCGTTTGATGACACCAATTACACTTTGCTGCTGAAGGTACTTCGCAACTTGATATCTTCGATATCCTTGTGACTCGAAACGATAATGTAGCCTTCGAGATAATCCTTGCTAAAATTCGAATCCTCAATTCTCAGTTATTTGCTAACGCTTTTCCTCGTTTCCCTGGTGGCTCATGAAAAGTTGGCAAATTCAATTTGACCGAAAGTCTGTAAATTATTAACAAAAATGCGCTCAGGCTAATTTTCCACCCGCATTTCAAACTTGACGCTCAACATTTCCTCTTCTAGCAAGTTTCCAACAAAGTAACATTCCCGAAGGAACCGAAAGCATCAACGGCATGCAAAACGCTTATCAATAAAATCCTCGCTCCACTGAAAACGCGCGCAAGAATATCGACAATTAAAGCAGACGCGTGGTACAATTTCGCCGGCGATAAACCGGGTAGCAGTCGGGATCACTCATCGGTAAGAAAATCCCTTCATTGATGACAAATGTGCGCAGACCTGGTAGTGATATGCTTGATGGTTTCAGGTGGTTGATAGCAATAATGCAAGTCACGTCGACAAATTCAACGTACTTACGAAGCAAATGCGCAACGATGAATTCGTCAAACCGCAAACATATCACTACTTCTAAATCTGATAGGAATTTCATGCGACTTTATATCAATATAGGAATCCGATCAACCGGAAAAGAAAGAGAGCTCCACTACAAGCACGGATCATATTTCGCAGCCAGCGCTTGTCACAAAGGAGCAATTAGAGCAGAGAGCCAAGAAGAGGGACAAACCGCAATATAGTACGGACGAGGAAACGGTCTTGAAAGCGCAATTTCCAAAATCGGTCGAAGATATGTCGCATAAGAAAAATAAATAAGTTGTTACAACAGATTTCCAACGATTCAAGATCTAACGAATTACTTTCCAACTAAGAAATAAATTTTCATTTACAACATTTTCATTCATTTTGTTATCGACATATATCAATAAACGACAACTTTAGAATATCGTAGAAAAGCGCGTAGAAAGAAAGTTGCATAATTATCAAATTACTCCAGGAATTAAAACAGGGTCGGGATATTTTGGAAAATCATCATAACTCCGAATTCCAAACGTCGAACTTTATTCAAATTTCACCCAAACGAAAGCAATTTGGTAATTTAATTGAAAATCATGTTGCAATCTTTCATTATTTCGAAAATTATTTGAAAGTTTGCCATTCTTATCAAAGAAGAAAATAGAAAACTACAATTTCAATGAAAATATAATATTCCTTTAATAATGATGTAAAAGGAGAATTTTTGCAGGATTTTAAAAAAATATATTGAACTTGGGATATTTGATAATTGTATTTATAATCCAAATTTTATTCATGAGTAGTAACAATGTTTTATTACGAGTGAATATTGCATGAATAAGTTATTACAAAAACATTTGTTTACATATTACTTATATTATTAGTTTCATTACCATATTCAATTAGAATATGCTGTGGCGTCGTATTATCTTATGTATTTGTTTCCCATTAAATAAATGTTGCATGCCATCGTCATTCAAGCATTCATATTGTCGAAAAGTATGTGAATCGAGTACCATCGCACTTGTATTCTTAAGCATATACTTATTTGAACATTCTCATTGAATTTCTGCCCTTAATTAATGTCAATAGATCTTTGGTGCATTTTTGTCACCATTCATGAATGCAACATAATGGCACGCTGAAACTTTTCTAACAAGCTATCTCAAATCTTCTACAAAACGAGTGAATTCTATATTTACAAATTTTCGAAAGAATAATTACAATGAGATGAAACTGACGTATATTCAATGATGACCAGACACTAGAAAGTAGTTTATCACAATGTGTTGTTAATATCTAGTTCAACTACTACATGAACGCAATTCTTTATACAAAAACATTTATTTACAGTAGTTGCAATGAATCTGATCGTTTCTGTATAAGAATGCATATTGAATAGAAGGGAAAAAGGCGTTCGGGATTCAACTACATCATCTTGAAGCATTCTACCTACAGAAATAAAGTATCTCAATGTGAATTGTACAAATGCTATCATTATTTTTCCATGTTTACTGAATTTCGACAAATGCCTGATGCTTCCGAGTAACTTTGGGCCAGTATCGGCAATTCACGCGCTTGATTCAGCAAATGCCATCCGGGCGTATTAATAATAGCCGACAGCGTTATTCCAGCTGCATATATAGAAGGTATTCGAATGTATGAAGTATTTGATAATCCAAGCCGAAGTGGACGATGACTTTCATGGATCATATTTGCAACTTGTCCTGGAAAGATAAATGAAAAGTTTAAGTCTTAATTTCAAGAGAAAAATGTTAGCAAATGTATCTTACCAACAACATTAATTCTTTGCCATCGAACGTCGTCAATCCTCATCAAATCCAAGAGATCGGTGCGAAGATTCCACCTCGCCAGGATATCCGAGCGCTGGACTTTCAAAACAGAGTCGGAAGACAATTGCGGCCAAATGAGCTCAGTTTCTATGTACTTATACGGGTTCATAAGAAACACTCCTTTCTCATCCACGCCGTAAATCATCTGATGATGCCAAGCGTGGGCAATTGGTTCCATTCCATGCTCCATATTGAGTGTGGCGATGGGCACCACGCCGTTCTTTATCCAGAACGCTAGCCAATGGGTGAAGTTGATGACTCGCTCTGGATGCATAGGGAAGAAGCGCGCCTCAACGGCGCCGTTTGACGATTCGTGGAGACTTTTGATGATGTCTTGATGCGTGGAACCCGCCTGACTCTTCGACAGCAAATACTTTGCCAATGTGGGGCATCGCGTATGTCGTCGCCAGTGCGTATTTGCAGCAATGCGCTCCACAGACGAAATCGGTATTCGGAGTGCAGTGAGGACATTAAACACGGCCGTTGCAGCGCAATTTGCGCCGTCTATAATTGTGGTTTCCTTCAGCAATGCTTCCTCTGCGCTCCAAATCATCGCCGACTCAAAGACTGGCATGCGAGCCTCACTTTCTTCCTCAGTGACAAAACCCTCATAAGAACGACGCTGTTTAGCATTTGCTGCAACTCTGTACGTTGCTGCAATGCTCTGATCACCAGCACCCAAACTAGATGTTGACGCCACATCTTCAGTAAACGTTTGCCTGAAAATATTCTTGCAGAGGATTCGGGTTTTCAAGTCATCAGTAGAGAGAGGATTTTAGGCAAAATGCCTTTTTGTTTTGATGCAAGGCAAATTAGCAGTAATTCAAAATCTATATGTTTCTCGACAAATCAAAGGTTTTATTTTGCCTAATTGCCTATCCCCCGATTTACAATCGCTTTTATAGAAAACCGTGTAAACCTAAATCGCAAAATTTTCTATGCAATTCCATGCAAATCGAAAATCGATAAAATCGCTTCCTCGTACAGAATCTCTCGCAGGTATTAATAATGCCGAAGCAACTCATAAGAATGAAGAAGTTGCAAAAATAATGTTGTCAAAGTTTATCCAAGTGTTTC